>JAAAKL020007267.1:0-17070 GCA_010016065.2 Carybdea cf. marsupialis auct. non (Linnaeus, 1758) | reverse complement strand
TTCTATATGAAAGTAATGCTATGAAGTTGTCTCTCGTTTTCTCCTTGATTCAAGTGCGCTAACTCTGTATTTCAACAGTTGCATTCCACGTATTTACCATTTCAGAACTTACTGAATTTGACTCACCGGACACAGTTTTGAACACAATACTGTTTCTTTTCTTCCACCGCCGCAACCAACCATCAGAACCGGCAAAATCGACGACTCCAAATGCTTCTGCGTATTGAAATGCCTTTTTTTTATCAGAGCAGCAGAGACAGGTACATTCTGGCTTCATACACCCAGAAACCATTTTAGTAAAGCTTTATCGACACAATCGTGGTTTCCTTTACGAAGTTTTTGTCGCTTAATATTGCTCCCTTTTTCGAGAGAAAAAAGTTTATCTTGCTCTTCATCTACGTAGATATGGTGTTTTTTGGTACATCACACTTTGCAGGCATATCCTTATTTGAAACTCCCTTTTCGAGATCTTTTAATGCAGCACACTTCTCTTTTAATGTTTTTTTCAAAAGTTTGCGTTTATTAGAGGCCAACATCTTTTCAAAAACCACACAAATACGACAAAATTCGGTTTTCTGTTTATCTGTGCATTAGCGGTTTTTCATTCCAACATTCAAACGTTTGAATGTTTTCACTTGTCAAAGAAAAGTATGTTTGCGTTTCCGGTTTTAATTTTGATCAGAAAGTTCGTCACGACCTTACTTTTTCTTGGTCTCAAAGGGTCAAAGTCGTTCTATTTCCTCTGTGATTTGCTCCATTTTCCGAAATTTAGTAAAAGTTTAACTTCTATTAGTCCAGGATTGTAGGTTTACTGTGGATTGCTTATTTGATTGACCTTTATATCGTTTTTTATTTCAGGCTCGCAGATGTCGACATTGAGGTGGGAAGAGATGGTGTAAAGAAAGTCAATTTGATAACGAATCTATTGTGAATAACAAATGACAAAAATGCTGGCAACTTTCGAAAACGAGGTTGATCTACGCAATTCTTGTAAATGAGACTATTTGACGCAGTGCATGTTAACACATTTAGAATAATAAGCATCCAACGAAACGTGCGTTAATTTCTGGTACATGTGAAAAGGGTATAATAGAAGTTCTCCAGCCATAAAAACACTCACATTGTTGAGACTTCTGATTTTTTGAGTACCTACAGTAAAAATTGCCTTCTATAGCAACCCTTCCTTATAATAATGTTTAACCTAGAAGAAATGGGTTAGAGCGTGATGACGTCAGACTGGGTAAAGAGGGATTTTCTCAAGCACCTCTTCGGTTCCTTGTGACTTCGTAGTGAAGTTGCTGTTGCTACTCTTATCTGTACAAACCTCTCGCCTTATTTATTCTTGTCTTTGTAGTTCTCCAATGGTGCTACTTTCAATGTAACCACCGGAATCTCATGTTCAGCTTGGATTCTGTTCGGGCCCTTGAAATAGATTGCTACTATATGCTAAACGTAATCCAATCCACAGTTGTTACACTTCTAAAGCAATCAAGTTTCTATTTATTATCTTTTCAACACTTGTCCCTGTTTCGGCCATTTCTATATCAAGTTAATACTGTCAACTAAGCGTACGAAGAAAGAGTGGAAAGGTCGAGTATTCTCGTCGGTTTATTTTTTTTAACAATTAATTTCATCCTGCTCAAGACCGAAGCCACTCCTAAGAACAGGGCTACTCTTCGGATGATAACCTATTCATGCTTGCTATTCATATGTATTGATCGTGTATGCGAAACATAGTTTCCCACTTCACGAGAGCAGATGACAGAGCACAGTACCTCCGGGATCGTGGCAGGCAAGCTCAGGGGTGGTTCGAACTCACGACCCTCGGTTTGCCTATGCCACTATTTATAAGGGATACTGTTGCGTGTGAAGCTTTTAATATCAAAGCAACAAACAACCTGAAGTCGCACTATCAGTGTCTATCGAATCCTTAATACCTAACCTCCACAAGCTCACCAGTTTACCATTTTTGTTGTTTCAGAAACAGCTATAAGGAAACTATCCAGGTCTATCTTTTGTATAATCTTGTATGTTATTTGGTTTACTCTTCAAAAAATTAAGACAGAGGATTGGCATTGATGTGGATATCCTCCCTCTTTTACAGCAACTCTCAGTATTTATTCAGGTCTAGAGCCGCGAAGTACAGCGCTTGTCTGAGTAATAACTTAATAGAAGTTCTACTCCATACACATATACAAGAGCAGAGAATACGACAACGTTTTCGAAGTGGGGCAGCTAAGTATCGAAGAAAGTGTCACAACAGTCAAGGCGAAAGTGAATTTTTGAATCTAGTTGTTTTACAGCAAACATTCTAAAAAGAAAAACCATGTTTTCACAACATTGTTCAAATTCATTAACCTTTTCTTCCTCTTAATGCAGTGTGGCCTTAACGTGCAAAGCAGGCATCAGATACTTTAAAATATACCGTTGAAGTTTAATGTGTTTCATCCCTTTGTGATCAGTGGATTTGTTGATGTGCTAGAGCAAGCCGTGTTTAGTAGAATGAATGGCAGTAAACTTACGTTCGGTTCTTTACAGTCTTTTCCAATGAGGTATATTGACACGGAGAAAAATTGACTTGTCCTATCTCGTTTGGCAAATATATACAGTATTAGAGCCTTGTATATACGCAAATAAGTATTAAGCTTGAGAAGATACTATGGAATAGAACGGTATGTCACCTATGGGATTGGAACCCGTGGCCCGTGCGCTCGCCGCAAGTAATCTATCAACTGAGTTATATAAGGCCTGCTGATGGCATACTCTATTTCTCTAGTCGCCACATGAGCTCCTAATACTCCACCAGAGCACATCAACGTTCAGCTGAACACAATTTTGTAAACCAGTTATGTGACTTGGCAATAGAGACTACCATCAGGCCATATTACCAGCAGAGCTAACCTAGCTAAGATGGGAGAGCCTCGGGGAAGCCGTTTCCGTTAAACAAGCACATCAGCATACTCAGGTTCTCTTGTAGGCATTCAGGTGAAAAGACCTTCATAGCCCTCTCGGTAAGGCAAGCAATTAATGGCAGTATAACTTTCTTTGTAAAGACGAAGTCCCATTTCTTGTAAAGGCTGGTGTACAGTAGTTTCTTGTGAATACTCGTGAGAAATGCAAAGTTA
This sequence comes from Carybdea cf. marsupialis auct. non (Linnaeus, 1758), assembly GCA_010016065.2. Lineage (NCBI taxonomy): Eukaryota > Metazoa > Cnidaria > Cubozoa > Carybdeida > Carybdeidae > Carybdea > Carybdea cf. marsupialis auct. non (Linnaeus, 1758). The sequence continues at coordinate 13,945 of JAAAKL020007267.1, read as the reverse complement.
TGAGTCTTCATATAAAACGTCAAGAAGCGGTAAATCGGTATCCTGTTCATTCTCAGCTGAGTAAGTTCATGTACTTGTTTAAAAAATCCGGCTATCCTTAGCCAGAGGTGAAGGCAGTGACTTCAAAAGAGGCAGGCATCAGGAAACCCTTAGTTAGCCCAAAACGCTGCCCTGTTTATCTGCGTGTTCCCAGTTTCAGCCCAGTGAGGGTGCAGTTTGAAAGCAAAATAAAAAAGACCATGCGGTGCTGTGATAGCGCTTGGGGTCACAGGATCGTGCTCTATAGCAGAACAATTCTACCAGCTAGGCAGAAGGATGTGCTATCAATTCTATAAACCAGTCACGAAATTTATCAGTATCACTGCCCCTGTGGGGAGTAGCATATAGGCCTCAATCCTCAAAGAAATCATTACAGTACATCAGTATATTCCGGCATATGTTTGAAAAGATGAAAGAGTGAGGAGGACTGCAATGTCTCTGCAATAGAGCAACATTTTATGGAAAGACATGCATGTGTGAAGGACTTCAGGTATGAACGTTTCAGTAAATTTCATACGGTTCGCTCTCAGGTCCATTTAGTAGTTTTGGAGTCTGTATTTGTTTTCGAAACTAAGCCTAGTCGTTGTCGTCAAGAGCAAGTTGTGGTTAAGATTCATGTTTTAGGATGTAAATGATTACTGTTTTGGCGCCAGTTGCAATTATTCTCCCTTTCCTTGTTGGTATGTAACCAATCACGTTGCAGTATTGCAGCGCTACGATGCTTATCTCTGCGTAGGTAGGTTCTCTGTGTTTTGATTCATTACCAATATAGATTAACTGAATAGCATAGGCGAAAAGCTTTGTGATCACAATATGTCTACTTTTGCCTTCGTCAATCTTTGCAATAAGCATAGGTGTACAAGTACTTACATATGCTTATCTATGCAATAATCTTAACTTGAAAAGTTCTGAATCAACCACATATAACAATATACATACTGCTATTTTTGAAAACAATGGGATGCATCTGATCTTCAATCTCTGCTTTCACTATATAATAATAAGGTACTTTTATTATCCACATTTAAAACTCTGGTATTCATATTGAATCATATTGGCTACACTAATGAGGCTACACATCATAAGTTAGATTATGATATATACGTGTTCATGCATGTGTGTTCCTAAAAAGGATGCAAGAATGAAAACAGAAACTTAAATATACTATCTCATACGTATATACAAATAGTGATCTACGAGAATTGGACAATCCGGCAAATCACGACGAGCATACCTTCCGGACATCCACGAAGTCCTACAGGTCATTTAAGCTAAAGTAAAGGAAGTAAAAATAGAAGGTCCATAAACTAGGGGATAAAATCCAAATTTGAAGTGAAAACAGCTTCTCAGTTAAATAAAGCAAACGTGCATTTTCGGTATTACACCTGGGTGCACTACCTTCGGTATGGATGAAGCAAAATATTGCTGGTTTATTTCTTACCTAGTTTAATTTAAGTCCCGTATATAAATGTTTGGAAACTCATAGAAAATACCAGCACGATGTCAATTCTCTTGATCTAAGGGAAATGGACTTTTAAAAATTTTATTGGTCAGGTATCAAAATGACTGCCAACCGCTATGCTTCAGATTGGGGCGGGTAAAGATCATGTGCCGCAGCACAGGTAAAGCACATAGCTCGTATAGTATGGTTAATGCTTGCTTTCAATTGCTAGTGTTGTCACCTTATTCTGCGTATCGCATCTGCTGCATTCATTGTAACACAATCAGGTGAATCACAGAGAAAAACTGATATCAGTACTTTTAACGCTAACGTGCTCCTTCAAATCTGTTGAAGAAAATCTAGTTCGGTCCCCTATGTGCTCTCTATTCCAGGTGTTCTCATCGTCCTAGTTTGAAGTAACAAAATAGATAATAACTTGCGTTATCATAAATGACCGAACTCAAGTAAAAACAATATTTTGTTCCATCTGTAACGCTCACAAGTGGCTGATACACCTTTGGCGTTGCCATGTACAATTTATCATCGAAAATTTTCGAATATTTAAGGAACTATCGAATATTGCCTTCCATTTCAAATATCTGAACATCTTGCCTTCACATCGAATATTTTGGCTTTGATATAAAATATTTTGACATTAACATCAGGGTTTCCGATTGATCCCAAATGCTGTGAGAAAACGTTACATTGTGTTATGTCTTTTCTACTAAAATATAGTCCCTTCTTACAACACGATTAGTGTTGCGGCTTTCCCAAGAACCTTGTTTAAGCCTAATACAAAATGGCATCGGACATTTGGGCAGTTTTTCGAGCATTTTGGAAAAATTTGTATCGACATTGTTGAATATTTCTCATTTGTTATCAATGATTGCTATTAAACATAATTTGGCTTCCACTACCAAATATAAATTCGAACCTTAGTTATCGTACCTTGTAAGCTTAACTTAATCCTTTTGATGCAGATTGAAATTGGGTCCTCTTTACTCAGTAGCTTTGGGTCAATTAAATTTCACATCACACTCATTTAGCCTTGTGTTTTTACACATATTTCGATAACAATGAAAACACATATATTCAATTTTTCCTAACTCAACAGGACAGTTAATATCAATTCAAGCGGTGACAAACACGAAGCCATTGTATTCTATTGTACTTAACGTTCGGCACGGTGTAACTTTACCCCCATTATCAATTTAATGCGACCCCAATTTCAGGTTGTGCTTCAAGGCTGTCATAGAAGGGTGTGTTGAGTGTGTTATAGAAGGGTGAGTTGAGTGTGTTATAGAAGGGTGTGTTGAGTGTGTTATAGAAGGGTGTGTTGAGTGTGTCATAGAAGGTTGTGTTGAGTGTGTCATAGAAGGGTGTGTTGAGTGTGTCATAGAAGGGTGTGTTGAGTGTGTTATAGAAGGGTGTGTTGAGTGTGTCATAGAAGGGTGTGTTGAGTGTGTCATAGGAGGGTCTGTTGAGTGTGTTATAGAAGAGTGTGTTGAGTGTGTTATAGAAGGGTGTGTTGAGTGTGTTATAGAAGAGTGTGTTGAGTGTGTTATAGAAGGGTGTGTTGAGTGTGTCATAGAAGGGTGTGTTGAGTGTGTCATAGAAGGGTGTGTTGAGTGTGTCATAGAAGAGTGTGTTGAGTGTGTCTTCGGGACTTGAGAAGACGCTCAGTAACGTTTGAACTTTTGTTGGACCCTCTGTAGCATGTTATTGCCCTTCACTCAGTAATTTGCCTGTCTTGTCCGAAATTTTTGCGGCTCCTTTTACTAATTTCAAATTTTAAGTATCTTTATTAAAACCCGAATGGCAATTGACATGATGTAATGTGAAAAACGTCTTTGTCAACTAAAAATATTTACAGTGAGAGATGAAATTTAAACACAAATACAGATACTGAAAAGACACTATTCAAGACATTGACAAACGGAGCGACAAAAGCTGGCGAATGAAACAAGATAAATTAAATGGGTAAAACATTGATTTAAAACGCTGATAAAACTGAATTAAAAGTTCTCTAAAAGTTGTGGTAAAACAAATAAGATCATATCTGTGGGTGGTAGGGCTCCGGTAAAAGATCTGCAATTTTGTTATCAGAGCCCACAGCCTTCAAATAGAAAGATTTGCTACTTTCCTCTCTTCGGTAATGAAGACTAGGTAGCTTAAGTTCTGCTCATGCTTCCCCATAAAATAAATTTGCTCGGCACTGAATGCTGTCAAGTTAGTCTTGGAGCTTTGCGGTTAAGGACGTGTGAATAATGTAAGTTTGCTTATTTACTTTATGCACTGTGGACAGCAAATTAACGAACGCAAATATATCTATGTAAGTATGGGAAAGGTCTCACCGAATCCGTTTGTGCAGCGCTGAAGATATTCTCGTGATAAACCAGCCTTGTTTTCAACTGTTCACCATAATATCTTTCTCTGACTGACTACTCAAGTCCACTGAATCCTTTCTCTTTCTAATTTCACAACAATAATCTAATAACGTCATTTCATGTCCGTCTCTTTGTATACGACGGAGTGCGAAATATCACACTCCTTTACAAAAAGCTTGTTCTCTGATCGAGAAGAGATTGGCCACTACAGACGTGTGCCATTCGGGACAAGAGTATTCCGGGACTGGGCGTATGTAGTAAATGAAGACTGTTTCTAGGTCATTTGTACTAGCACCATTCCGTTTCAACAACCTCAATGCATAGAGGCGTTTGCTAGCCTTTTTAATACATGCTCGACATGGGTATCCCACTTTAGATCGGCTACTATATAGACCCCTAGTAGATTCGTTTCCCTAACCACTTCTAGGAACTGATATTTATTTCGACCTTGACGCTGTCGTTAACACAATACAACTTGGAACTCACAAATGGAAAAACATGCACTATATTTAAACCCACGTTTGAATAACCCAAATGTCTTTCTTCGATATTGGCTTTTTTGTCAAAGTGTACTTTAACACTCAAACTGAGCAACATATGCCGTTTCATACAGTTAAATGCTCAAGGAGAAACACTCTCCAATACCTTCGTCGATTGTATAGCCAATGATATCATCAAGATATTATTAGACGTCACTGGAAGCACCAGTAAAATAACCGCGTGCCCTCCCCCATTCCCCCACTGTTTATATGTTCCAGTGTAGACGACGTTCAAATAAATTCTCTATAATTTATCATATCCTCTAAATGGAAGGTTCTGCCTACTTAAATACAGTACTGCTTCCTTGAGCGTCCTTAGCAATTAACCTTTCTTTGCTACTTCTTAGAAATGTCGGTGATGTCTTTTTGACACAGAAAATCTATAGTCTACATTCTCCGATGCTCGGAAACATGGCCAAAGGTCTTCCATGATTTGTAAGCTTGAAGGTGACTACAGGATCGCTAATGAATTCGCGAGTCGCATCTAAAATTGTCCATGCTCCATGCGTGAACATCTCAATCCTGCTGCAGACGGACTAACATCCAAGACCGCGTGGGTTGGATGACTCGGAGGCAGGCTCAGGATATGTCCATACCATCGCACCCTTCGTAATGCAAAGATTTTTAAAGCAATGAAGACAAAATCGATAATCGATACCTTGAGCATTTCTATTATGACGAAAACCTAACAATCATGAACGACGTCAACAAATTCGTGCCTGAGCTCATCAGCCATGAGTAGTACGCATGCGGAGTATTGCGTAAGCCATTGTTATTTGCAGGAAACGTGAGCACGACAAACGTCGTAATCAAAATCAAAGACCACTGGTAAAGAGTTTCTCGTTATTGAAAACTTAGTCGTCAGTCAAAAACGGGGGGCTGAAATATATAGTCGCGTATCTGGTTACATCTAAGCGCTTTTCGAAATGAGTTATTCTGTTTTCGGATTTTCGGATTATAAAATGATGTGTCCTTTGTCTTTTGATCTCGTTAATTATTAAGGTCGTGGCAGCCACGACCTACGCTGCCCTTAGCTTCACCTCTTCGGGTTGGGGTTCAATAGATTATAAGCAACACCAGGGCTAAAGGAAAACTCTAAAGGAGAAATCTCGAAAACACGTCCATGACTTTAATTCAAAAATGATCTGATGTATAATTGTGTAATCAATTGTGCTGTACCACATTAACAACGATTTCGTTCCAATCAACTACTTCATATAAGTTTCGTCTACTGGCCTTGGTATTCTGTGCATGTGGCTCTTCCAATAGACAAGAGTACATCGTTTTCAAACTAGATGTCACGTCGCTTCATTGCAAGACCAAGGATTTCATGAAAGTCAGTAACAGGAAGAGAATTTTTGACATATGAAATGACAATGAACCTTTCCAAAAGAAGAATAAGGATCTAAATAAGATTTGAAATCAACTGTCCTTGCCCTTTTTACCTTGTTCAAGAAACTAGGTAAATCTACTTTACGATTTCCTAACGGTTCAAGTATGCCCCTCCTCTACTTTAAGGATTTTTGAAAAATATGCCACTCCCTTCCTGTCATCTACTTCTAAAGAAAGTTACCACCATCGAATTTATTAAACAACCTACAAATATGCACAGAAGAGGCAAATATTTTTAATTATGCCCCATACAGAACGCCATTGGCTTTAATTTTTTTATAAATAAATAATTAGTTTATACCTCTCGTTTGTACTCTATATCTATGAGGCAATGTACTTTGGTCTTTCTACGTGCAATTTCATTTTTTCTCCTTTGTTCCATTTTAGATAATCAATTTACAAGATAAAAACTGTCCCTATTGACAAACATATTTATTACATATCTACTCATTAATATGATACGGAGACCTCTCCCAGTCAACTGCAGCACTTTCTTCTGCTAGTGCCTGTATGATCCGGTGACGACTTCTTCAAATCAACTGTGGGATGTTCTGTTCAAATAAATAATAGTACATAGTAAGATATCGGTAAGTTTTACGATGCCTTATGACAGATTTGAAGTTTGTGGACCCTATCTCAGGTGTATTATCGATTTATGATGATACATTTATTGATTACATTGTAGAAGCCTCATTTTCTCCCCAGTCCTTTCCCTCAGTTGTCACCATCATCCTCATTATCATCATAATCATCATCATGATAATTGGTATCTTCATTGTTATCATCATCGTTATTGTTATCATGCCAAATCTTAATATAATCATCATCATCATCATCATCGATAACGTTACCATCATGAGCCCCTAAGCACATACTAGGTATGCAAGAAACTCTTTTGGCGGCACGTTTATCACAGCAAAAGCAGTTTGCAGGTTTAGAGGAGCTACTTTGCACCAAGAGGGAAAAGTTTAAGATGTTCCTGAAAGGTACATGCTATTAGTGGATATCGTACGAGGCACTTTTGAGAGTTTTCATGCAGTAGCGACAGCGTCGCTTATCTATTTTCTACCCCCAAATCATTTTAAACAATGAACAAAAGAGAACCTTGATCAGGTGCTACTAAAGTATACCAATAACAATAGCCTATAGCAGTATATATACTATGCAGCACTATAGCAGACTACTGGTGAAGGCGCCAACGTAGAATATTAATTAACAATAAGCAGAGCTAGGAATCGAATTGAACAGCAAAGATGCATACAATTAAGCATAAAGCAACACATGGTCATACAGTAAAGAAAGATATTGCAAAGAACGATATGGAAACAGAAATGGTTCTGAGATGTTTGATCAACTAAATAATATGATAGAATCTTACAAGAGTGACAAACGAAGGGTCATCTATACAGTTCTAAAAATACTCTAAAGTAGTTGTCGGAGACAGCAAAGTTATCATTTTATTCATTCTTGTTATTATTACACAAAAGATGCTTAAAGTACATGCCATGGTTAGTTACTTCTATTACACTTTTTAAAACAATATACATAGTTAAACTTTACAAACAACATGTTTGGCCCCTTATATAAATCTCAGTTTTGGTAGTTCATATATAAAAACTCCCCCTGAATCAGTAACATATAAATACAGCTCTAAAGACTGCAATGAGCCCCCATGTATCTTATTATGCCTCAAAACGTTTTCCTTCCGGCAAATATTGCACTGCAATTTCTCCTGCTTTCTCTTCTGGCCATTATGGCTCTCAGTAGAAAAATTGGTATCGCGCTCCCGGTGTAGTCAAATGACATCCGTATCAGAAAATACCTCTATAAGGCCAACGGCAGCAAAGAGGCCACAAAGTTTAACTCGCAATGTCGCTGCCAATTTGTCTGCAAGTAAGAAGCACTGCATCAATGTATTCAAGAGCAAAACCTACTTTCTTTCGGTGATGCCTGAGATAACGATAGACAGTACTAAAATATCAGTAAAAAGCAACAACCTCACCATCATGATTTGTCTAATAAAGTCTAAGTCTTGGTACTATAGTTGGATTACATACCTTACAGTCAAAATAATCATTAATGGCCCCCTTGATTACGACTAGTAGTTAATAACGGCTTCATGTAGGGCCGAACTTCGTGCTGAAGTATTTCAATACAAGAACGCAATCACCGACTCAGTGAATTTGTGTATGTCAAGACATAACATTATCAGTATTATAGAGAAATATAAGAAGACTAGTATCAGCCGTTTGATTACGCACTTTCGGCCTTCCTCTGTTCTTTGATAAGGCGCTCCTTGTAATCAACGTTTTTGTTTTTTCCACTTCTTATTTGTCCTCTTGCCAACTTGTTGCATCGCGGCCGTTTGTATTTCGAGCTATTGAAAATTTACCGCACTGCGCATGCTTGAAAGATATGAGTGGTTTCCTCATTTACGAAAAGAGGGGAGCGCGGCCCCGACATCGCATTTGATTGAGAGCGAATTTGCCTTGGTAGACGGTATTTTCCAATTTATTGTTTACCCCTTGAGAAGTAATGATTTTCATAGTTCCGACAAACCATAGTTCCGTCTTAATCCTAAATTCTATGGATGGCATTAAACAGCATTGCTTCGAGAAGCGTGAGATTTTCTTGCATTCCTCTTCTCAGATTTGATAAAACGCAGTCTTTACATGAGACAATGATACTTTCAGCCAGAGCTGACCATATACTGATAGTCGAACATGGTTAAATTATTGGCGTCAGTGGACAAAAAGCCTTGATCTGCAGTTCAAGATATCACAGCTCTCGCGCCTTGTAACACAACACACAATGTCCATTGGTATATGGTGCAATGACATGAATTTCAAAGAAAACATGTACCCGTGTCATTCATCGCCTTTCTCTTTTCATTTTAAAATTTCTATGTTTTGGAAATCGATAGGCTCCTTACTTTGTTCAAGATATTGATGACACTATATCCTTTCTTAATTCCCAACTGTATCACAATTGTCACAATAGAGTAGGATAACAAAAGCAATGTTTACAAAATAAAATCCATACCATGTAAATATACCTACTGCACGAAACGTATAATTGGCTTCTCTTCACATCTTAGTACCACCAAACGGTGCTTACCGCAGAGTCGTTTCATTTGAAAGCCATGCAAACAATGAAGCAAGTGTGTTAGCGGTTTGCAATATGCCATAGTGTGGGCCAGTGGCGGTTTTAGGGGGAGGCCGACTGGGTCATGGCCCGCGCCTCAATGCTAAGAAAAAATTATGTGTCTAACTGCCCCTATAAATCTCATGGGAGTAAGTGAAAACTAGAAACTGTATCCATGCCTCCGGAACTTCCGCAGTACGATCATGTCTGAACTTCCTTGCAATGCATGACGTCATAGGGCCCCGCTAACTTTTTCGGCCCAGGGCCCCGCACCCTTCAAAACCGCCACTGAGGGAAAGTATTCGAGGCAAGGCCAAAATGGTTCGTTTACATAGAAAGAAGAGAGGATGAAAATATATAGAGGAAAGTATTGAGGATGGAAACCCTAGAGAGGAGAAGGAGAAGAAGGCCAAATAAATTATTTTTGAACGCTTTGAAGAAGGAAGTTAAAATTGATGGCGTAGAGACGGAGGACGACTCCAGCCAATTCTTTTGGGGAGGGGGTCACTGTTCTTGATTGGAAGATGTAGTAAGGTTCTGGTTGTACGGGTACTCGTTCGAGGGAGGCGTGTACCATATGAACTCTCTGAAATCAGTGATTTTATACAGGCTATAAATACGGATAACGAGTCAGTATCATTGAACTAACACTTCATGAAAAAAGAAGGCAGTAGCGTTGAACATCATTTAATGCAAAGGGTTTTCATGCAACTAAAACTTGATAGATGGGATAAATCATCTCAAGAAAATTTCATAAACTTTCTCTGTTTTTTACTGTTTTGATAGAACTCCTTTAAAAATCCTATTTCTTCAGTCCCGTGTTTTTGCGTGAAATTATTTACGTCTATGCATGACGTCCTCTACATTTCTAAGGAATCAAATTTTATGGGCAAAATGTTCTAATTTTCTAAAAAACATCACGTTCTAGGTTCACCTTGTGGATAATTTTAAACTTTAGTCGGTGGCAGGTTTAGTTGGGGCGGGGGCGTGACCGAACCATAGCCAACGGGCGATACACCCACTTTCATGGCAATTAATTTTGGGAAAATAGTGACAGTAAAATACTTTAGGCATAAAATCATTCAATTTTTATTAAGTGGCCCCAAACAGTGAAATTCTACGAAATAGGGAAATAGGGGGCGGGGTGCACCGTTGTCCCATTTTTTAGCAAAGTCGTTCCAGGTCCTTCTACGTTTTAGGAAATTGACGTCGATAGGACACCACGAATTTAATAAAAGGTATTACTTTTTAATATTAAAATACAGCGAAGTATAGCGAAGCCAACGTAAAAGTGGTGAAAGCGGATGGACTAAGGTGGCGGCCATTGGATAAGATATCCACGCCTAAGATTATAAAGGATGAAGAAAACCTATAAATAACGACATAAAAAATTAACGGGTAACAAGAGGGCAAAATCCCATCTTCATGATACTATCGGATTCTGATATCCTCTCGTTACACTACGATACTTATAAATAAATCAGAGACATCATGCGTAAGAAAATATGTCCTTAACGATATATCCCAGAAACTCACCTAGTCGCTCAACTATTTGCTCACACCTGTAATGCTCTACAGCCTCTTTTAATCGCAAATAGTTCACTTATTTTCATATTTTGAAATTTTAAATTTCTATTTAATAATCGAAATGTTTGCCTAAAACCCCTATTGGATAAACCCCTCACGCAACCTGCCCCTTTTCCTGTAAGCGGAACCTGATGATATGTAAAACGTAATTCTTTACTTTAAACAATATGTATGATCGTACTTTAAGATATAAAAACCGTTTTACTGTAAACTTGAACTTTTACTGCAATTTTAAGAAGTGTGCTAAAATATCTTCAACTGCTGAATGAGCTTTGGCACTCAAAACTCTTGATCATTGCCCGGTTTGAAGATATTTGATAAGGCTCTATTTGCGGTTTAAAGAAATGTCCAGGCCTGACAGCAACAGTTTATTTTTATACAAAGAAAAATGAGTAAATGTTATGGTTCCAAATTTTTTTTTCCCTACCTACTGGTTATTGCTTGACATTTTTAAGGTTCCAGTATAGAATCCATTTAAAGCAGTGCCTTGCTTAACAGGTGCGTGTGCTTTTGCATTAGCTTCCATCGCTGCTTTGTGAGGAACTATAAAGCATCCAACTTGCTAGATAGACAACATTGCCCTGCTTTACAATTTCACGTGCGTCAGGGATTATTTCGTTCTTTGACGAATGACAACAAGCGTTAAATAAAACATGCAAAATGAAGCGAAATCGAGTGCAGAGCAGAACATTCGCTTTGATTAGTTTGTGTGATGGTGTCCGCTAAGACTTGGAGTAAAAGCATCATTGCGCTAGAAGATGATGAAGTATGTAATAATCTGCGGTAATACGTACCTGGTTTGCCAAGTTGGCTTCCAATACTCTTCCAAACAGACTCCTGAATATTACGATTGCAGTAATCGTAGCGCCTCGTGTCATACAGACATGGATTCTCTCTCACCAATTCCACAAGATGTTCAGCATCCTTTACCGTGCTCATGTTCGACTATTAAAACCTTTGCATTGATATTGATTTGTTGTCGATTCTCTCGTGCGGATGGATGAATGAGCAAAGATCAAAAGAATCTAACTTAAAACATGGCTGAGAGCAGCGCCATGTTCTTTAAGCGAGTTGATTGAACGTTTTTGTTTACCAGCTTTAAAGAGAGGTTAAAGCGAATCTGCTTTTGTGTGGTTGGAATGGAAATCATCATCCTTGACGACAGGTCATCGCAGGTGAACCAACAGACTCATTCATGCATAGTCACATCAAAGTATGGCGATTCGCAGATGCTTGACAGCTTTAAGAACTAACAATCAAAGTTAAACAGACTTTACGATAAAGCGGTAGGCAAGCACACCCAAAACAGTAGTTTTAAACACGAGCACATTCAAAACTCGAATCTCAAGGTGGATTTGAATACTTCGTCTGTGCTAGACTCGGAATAATTAAAATAGTGAGACAAACATCATAAGGATTGTTTCATGCAGAAAAAGATTATCAGAGAAAAAGCGAGCTGCTTTAATCACATTACTATTCTCATCAAAACCACAACTGAACTGAAGAAAATCCTTGAAAACAATGCAATGCCAGGCGCGTAGTGTTGATGTTTCGAGGGGTGAGGGTGGGTAATGGGGTTGAAAATTAAATATAAAGGGCACTTTTGGTTTCAGTGAACCGAACAAAGCCAGAATCTAACTTCAGAACTCATATTGTTGTGTACTGATATCTTATTTCGTGCAGATATCAAAAGGCGATTTTGAGATAAGTGATTAACGTGTTTCAATGTAATTTTCTGATCCGGTCAAACATTTCAATACGTTCACAAAAAGGTCTCAAGGAGGGGGTCTGTCACACCCAAAGACCCCCAAACTACGTCCCCAAATGTCTATATCTCTCCTGCTAAACATCTCTTCGTATTCATACATACTCATATGAAAGTAAAATATGTAAATTCTTTAAAATCCATTGATATTGAAGTAAAGAGGATGTGTCCTTTCTTTATGTATGTGCCGCACAATGAACACTAGCTTGCTCTAAACTACCCCCTTCCCGTTACAGCTTTACACATCAAACTATGGTTTCTCCGCTACCCGTTCCCAGCTAGAAAAACTTATTGTAAGAAATAGAAATCTAAAAGTACGTGAAAATTGAAAACATGTTGTAATGATATGTTCATTTAAACTCCAAAAAATATTTTTCGGAGTACAGACATACCTAAGAAAGTGTGGCTGCCTCTCACGTCGCACTTGTTTGATTAAAAAGGTTTCGTGCTCTCCAGATAAAAATCCACCAAAGACAGCTCAAACGGTGAATTCCAGTTTTATCTTATAGAAAGTTTCTACTCAATTCTCTTCTAAAACCAAGGGAAGACACAAGGGGCTGGAATGTTCACAATTTCTCCGCATGTTGCAAAGACAGCGAGTTATTACCATAGAGGTTAATAAACACCTAGGTTTTATTTTACTCAATGGTCATTATGCAGATAATTAGCAATAATATGCAAAATAATCTGCAGCGATTTCAGAAATCTTTAACAAAGCATTTCACAACAAGACCTTAGTCTTTTTCCACAACTTACCGCCGATTTTTGCTTATTAACAGTAGCGGCAAGGTGACTTTAGAAACCTTCATCATGCTAAACTATCAACTGAAATTGCGATGTTTTGTAAACGTTAATTTTGTCGTCTCAAGTTGGAGCCATTAACTTATCATATCTCTACAAAATGCATCGTACAAGAGAAGATGTCACTAACGAACTTAGTTAGGGCAAAGGATAGATTAGAGCAGCAAAGCCATAATCAAACAGTTGTTAGATTGAGAGATTCAAGTACGAAATCTTCTTGTGGAAGATATACACTCTATCTTGCTTTATCTTTCCACCAACTCTATAACATATGCCCTATGCTATAACGTATGTTGTAGAATCTGTGACTCTACTTAGGTGTAAAATTGGGACGTGCCAATGGTGACAAGATACCCCAGGTATGCACTGAGTGTGACTGCTGTAGTCATGCTCCCTAATGTTTAGATTAAAAAAGTTTTTAACAGAAGGTCTGAGTTGTGGGGTAAAAGTCAGTTGTAAAGTGCCTTTGAATATGCCTAGCGTAGAAAGGGCGTCATGGAAATGCTATTAAGTTTCCTTCATTTTACTATTGTGGTTCGATGACTCGATACTGCTGCATAAATAAAGTTTGCTTCATTATTAGCTTCGTGGAGGCCGAGGTTAAAAAACATACTTTTCCCTCGCGCTATCTATGCCAACACAAATTGTAACACTAAATACATTAGTAACTCTAACACGCTAACAGCTGACGAATAGCACAAACCCATTTAAGCCGTTGTTTCTAAAAAATAGATTTTACCTCACTCGAAATCTGAAACACCGGACAAGAATTAACTTCAAAACAAAGCAATCGTGTACAGCGTCAGTCGTGTTATCTTCTTGTGTGTTGAATATTCTTTAAGATTCAAAG
>JAAAKL020007266.1:0-13278 GCA_010016065.2 Carybdea cf. marsupialis auct. non (Linnaeus, 1758) | reverse complement strand
GTGTGGGGTGGGTGGGGGTTGGTTTTTGTGTGCAGAAGCAAGGGGGGGGCGGGGGGGGAGGGAGGGGGGGGGGGGGGGGGGGGGTGGGGGGGCGTGGGGGATCGGTAGGCAACATGGTCATCTGCTTTCTAACCTTACTGAGAACACTGTCTAGTTACTTGATAGTTAACATATAGTGAAAGTTTGGTGTTTTCTTCTTGCCATTGAACATGACTTTAAGAGTACGTGTTTCTTTTGTGACATAAGATATCATTTGGCCCTGATAACAGAATTTGATCACACGTTTTTTCGTGTCGTAATTGACATTTCGTTCACTCACTTTGTCTAGAAATCTTTGGATGGAGGAATCGATAAGAAACCATGACTCGTTCTAATTTATAGGCTATAAAAGGATCGAAGCACCGTTGCCTTTTGATTTTAAAATTGCCAGTGCTGTTTCCTCCGTGCACCTATCAGGTCTTTTGGAGCTCCACATACTTTAACCATCTGTGGTATGTAGAGGTCATTCTCCATCGGAGAAGAGTTTTGGGTGGTAAAAAAATCAACTTGAATTCTATTAACGTGTTGCGCGGAATGGTAGGCTTTGGAATCAAGAATAAAATTATGTCGATAGCTTGTTGTACCGGTGCACTGGCGATTAAAATACTTCTGTCTAGCGATGTCATTGCATGATGTTTGTAGTAGCAGAAACCTTAAATGTGTGTTACAAATGTAGTATAGGAATCAAATAAGCGTTTTCTAGGTATATGTAGTGTAATGATAGAGTTCAGGTGACGTGCGATGTTTGGGTTCCTATGATGGAAATAATTACTTCGAGGTGTGTTGCGGTCTTTCGTAATCTCGGCAATTCGTAAATCCTGAAGTTATGTCCTTGTGATTATTTCACTGTGATTCACAGTGATTGTTATGCACGGGCAGGCAAATATATACATGGTATGTGTGTTCCTAGGGTTGGGTGTTTGTCTTCTGGCAATGAAGACGTGGGTTCGAACTGAACTGGCTGCAAGTATTAAAAACTGCTTTGGTGGTGAAAGTCCATCTGAAGTTTTCAACATACATCTCTATTCATTTCTTTGTTTCATTTTATATCTATATCATCGATTGTGTCTTTCAGTTCCTATTTATAACTATATATATACATATGTATGTTGCTATGATTAAAAACGGAAATTTTAAAACGGTATATATAACATGCTATAAATTCCTTTATTATAGTATGAACCATATGATCTACAGTTGTACACTGGAAGGAAATCATCATCTTAGTGAAAAACAAAAAAAGTCATTCTACAACATCAGTCTCCGTACCTCCTTTACGAAAGTTTTTCTCTGTTCCTCTAACTTCTCTTGCATCTCCAAATTAAGTTGATTACGTAAAGAATTGATGGATCTATCGAATTCCTCAGTATGGACCCGGCATTCGGCCTCTGTAACAAGAAAAATTAAATAACAAGTTTATTGGAGTGAAAAAGCTATATCTAATGTAGTAGACATTGGATTCACTAATGAGAGAATGGTTACTTGGCTACAATTGGAAAGAAACGAATTAACGAGGAATAGAAAGGTGCCGAATACGCACAGTCAGAGTTTACATTAAAAACAGAGGCAGCACGAATACACCTATTTCATATCTTACAATCCTATTCGCTTCACTTCTCGTACCCCTGTACCCACATTTGTTAACGTACCCTGGCCTCCGGGTAATAATCCTATGGGGAAAACTCCTTTAAAGTAAGGCTCTTACCACATTGTGCACTCGTTACTAAGTACAAAGTGTTTGGTTGATAAAAGTACATTAAAAGCACCAAAAAGTTCCATACTGTCAGGTGATAAAGCGATAAATATCTTATCCAAGCATTAGGCAAAACATGTCATCGTCAGCAACAGTTTAAAATATAATAGCACTAAACAAACCCGATTTCACGGGTAATATTCGTCCCCTGGCTACTTTCACCCAAGATGGCCGGAAAAACTCATTATTGCTGCCTCCATATGCTTCTTAAGCACTCATGTGCCGCTAGGACTCCAAACGGAAATAATCCCTAATACGTTATAAGAGTAATAAGTAAGTTTTGACGCAGAGACGCATGAAAACAATGAATAATTTTTTCTCCACTTTTCCATTCCGCAAATAGTTTAACATAACGAGATGCTGCGCACGTGATGAAATGTTTGACATAAAACTGGCTTATTATACAAAACTACCTTCAGGATTCCGGGACTAAGAGAAAGAGCGGGTTGGATAGTAGATCAAATTACAAAAGCTCACTCTGGTTCTGGTACTTTAGGGCCTTTCAATGTATTCCTAACTTGATTGCCCTTGATGGGTGCATTACAGTTCCGATATTTCAAATTATTTACCTAAGATACTACACTTCAAAAATAGCTCCAAAAATACATTAATATTGTATCATAAGTTGCTTCTATTGCATTTTGCACGTCAGTCATGTCGAAATAATGTTACTCAGCATCCCTTCATGACACTCACTGTGATCACGGGAACCGTATTATGAGTG
Source organism: Carybdea cf. marsupialis auct. non (Linnaeus, 1758) (assembly GCA_010016065.2). Taxonomy (NCBI): domain Eukaryota; kingdom Metazoa; phylum Cnidaria; class Cubozoa; order Carybdeida; family Carybdeidae; genus Carybdea; species Carybdea cf. marsupialis auct. non (Linnaeus, 1758). The sequence continues at coordinate 10,762 of JAAAKL020007266.1, read as the reverse complement.
ATGTTTAAATCGACGCTACCCGGTTTAAGTGCAGCCTCGTGGAAACAACCATAACAGAAAAACTTTTTAAGGCAGAAGAAAGTGGAAGTTATAATGCAGAATGGAAATATTTGTGTTTACCGTGTGACTGGTAATGTTTCACTTACCTTTAGCTTCTAATTTTCTTTGCAATTCTTCCGTCAGACGTTTATAATCGACCTGCAAAGAGGGTTTGCAAAGTTAGAGTTAAAACTAGCGTTAATAGAAGAAAATCAGATGAAACCACAATCTCGAAATATTTAGTTCTTAGTTTTTTTCAAGCTGTAACGTAGATACCGTGTCGAGCTCTTTTTCCAAAACGTAAAGTTCGCTCTAAAAGCAGACAGGAGATACTATATCAGACCCCTGAGGTGAAGACCTAACATCGCAAGCTCCGTGAATTTCAATACAAAAAGAGGGATCATCGAAACAATTCACTGTCCACTTTTGAGTCCAGTGTTTTGGTATGGGGAAGGCTTAATATGTAAGGGTTGCGAACAAAAAGTAGAGAAGCAGAAGCTGAACCTAAGATGGTTTTAACTTGTGTACTATATTGGCTTTGAAGGCTACAAGACAAAGAAAACTAATTAAGCCCATCAACAAAAGCCCTCTAGAGGACATGGACCGAAATAGTCTTCTTAGTTGTGGTAGATAGGTTATGTGGCATGATGGACAGTTTGTGAGTTAAGCCTTCCTAGTCTAAATATCAGAAGGATATGAATGTCTCGCATAACTCAAACTTGGCAAAACTGAACACTTCTACCTTCTGTCGATTGTAATTTATCTATCCTGAATTTAAGTGGTTATTCTAACCATTAACACAGCTGTTGAAGTCTAGTTTAAACGTCCAGGCAGTAAGTGTACCTTATAAAATTGAACTAATCTCTGCTCCAGTTTACTATTCTATGGTCTCGCTCAACGAAGCTACTCTCTTAATCACTTTCAATAGTAATGAGCGATGACCAACCTTCCCCTGTGAAAATGATATCAATGTATTCTCGGAACATCTTCTTATGCAGAAAAGGGGTTGAAAAGAAATCACCGTTTCTGATTAACAGAATGGTTGCCCTCATCGTGAAAGATTTTTATTTTGTATACAGTATAGATCCCGGTGGTGACATTTTCACTTTTCAGTAGTATCTCTTCTAACTTGCGATTTTTATTTTAATAAAAGATAGGTAGGACCCACGGGTAATCTTCCCTACTTAGTGCAATAGATATTTTGCTCCTTCACACTGAATATGCGGCATCCCTCTACAACCATTGGGATGGCATATGGGTGATGGGGTTATGGCTAGGAAGTCCTTATTTCGAAGGGTCATGATATATTTTAATAACTGTTCAGAACATTCTAAACAAAATAATTCTAAACTAAACAATATATAAATGTGGAGTTGTTTCCTTTTTCAATACTATCATGTATGCTTTCATTGATTTATAGAATGCATTGCTATGTCTTAACAACCTACAATTATTACGGAAGCGATATGTGAGCTGATGGTCGTATCACGTGTAGAAATACACTTCACTATCTATTTCCTACAAGCCCGGCCATTGTTTTCAAATGAAATCGGGTAGTTATTTAATGTGACCGGCAATGAAAGAATGGCAGCAAGGAATACTCATTCCTATCTCCGTATCACCGAGGAAATGCATCCTTGCAAATAACTGCAACAAAACAGCTCCTGCAAAGTTACACTTGATAACTTCTCATTACATGGTGGGATAGGGTACAGCAGAATTACGCTTATGCTAACGTTTTCATGAAAAGGTAAGCCAATTTGTGATTAAGAGGTCGAATGTGGAACTAAAGGCTCTATCAGTACAAACACGTTACAGACCCCTGCCCTGCCAAGCAACCTCAAAGGGTCTCTTGATGTTACATACCTAGACGTTGCGACTCCTATCCCACCAACAACACGACACTAGTTACAAAACCTGTATTCTATTATACCAATGACTCCACATTAACCCCTGTTTCTTTTACCCCCCAGCCTAGATTACCAGTCGCCGCCCTTCCTCAACTTCACCGCTCTAAAGTTGGCAAGAATAAAATACTTCAAATGAGCAACAGTAAGTTCCCTTGTTTCGCTGTATCTAACCTCGCGTCGTGTTACATAAAGCAACAATCTTATTAAAGTTTGAAACTTAATTAACTGTCACACTCGGCTTTTCTACTTTCATAACATCATTCTTTTAGCTGCGGTTTCTCTTATCATACTTCATTTGGATTAAAGTTATTACTTTGCAGTTGAGCACTTATTACTTTATATTTTCAAGGCGAACCTGAGAAAATTCTCACAATCCCCTTGTTGCTACAGTTTCCGCTCGAAAATTGAATTTTGTAATTTCATGAACGAGAAAATTATAACAGACTTAAATACAGCTTTCAGATACCTTGAGGGAGAGATAGGATCAATAACAGAAAATAGAAAATTTCACATACGTTTCTGTTTACACTTGATAGTGGAAATGCTAACCTTGCAAAAGAACCGAATCTCTCTCACTGCAGTCTATTACATAAAGGCATCCAAAGATAACGTATTCACATAATTCATATTGGTGCTGGTTGAGTAACTGTACTTGCTAGCTTCGTGTAAAAACATTCTAGGCATTTCAGCGAAATGTAAACGAACGGGTTTATCTTTACGAGCCACATCAATTAACGGTAGAAGCTTGTATGAATAAAACTCAATTCTTTCTTATTTGGGCTGCTGTTACTAACTGTTCAGAGGTTGCAATGTTGTAATATAACAGTGCGCTTATTTCATCATATCAACTAAAACACTACATATTGAATTAAGTTACTAAATTCATTTAATTGTCCAGCAGACTTGTAGTTCAAAATACGCTTCGATACCCTGAATCTCACACGGCTTACCCCATAAAGTCAAAATATACCATTTATAAATAAAAATCCTACCTCTACGTTCATTCTGGGAGTCGTCGATACTTTCAAGGCCCTTTGCCCAAAGTCAAGAGTGCATTTTGTTTCATTGATATCTCTCATATTGGGAGATATGCAGAGCTGTGATGGAAACGAGATCAGGTACCTAATCCATACTCATAACAGGCAATCCTAACTAAACTTGTCCATAAGTTGGCTAAATCGTGTGATGTATGCATAACAGAAAAGGAAACGTCGCTGCAAGAGGCATAGACAGAATTCCAACGCTAAGCGAAGCAAAGTATAATGTCAGCTATCGTAGATAAGTTATCGGTTGGTCAAACACTTACATTAGCTAGGCGAAGAAGCGCTATATCTGGGAAACTGTTCATTTCCTTGATATCATAACTTGCACGGAGAATATAAATTGCTTCCTCTTCGTTTTAAGTCGTATTTGCAATATCAAGTGATAAAATCGTACTGTTTGATGCATATTGAAAATGAATATTGAACTAGCGAGTACCAAGACGGGTTAAAAGGTTTGTAATAAACAGTTAATGCTTCCAAAATCACTACTAAGTAATTCAATCATCATCACCCTGGTTCAATAACAAAAAACAAGGTATAATGTCTGTAACACTAAGGATCTATTATCAAGCTCTTCCTTTGGGCTACGAGTCAATAACTGCGAACATATTGTATAAACAAGGCAATAAAACGTAGGTAGCAGTCCTACTACAATGGGTGTGAATCGGCTTCTCCTTGTAAATGCCATGCAAATAACTGAGATCTCAACAGAGTGCCAATGTCTTCTATTCAGTAGTAAGAACCTGAGACAATTGTCTTCCTCCGATTATATGAATACAGTCCTTGCAATTTAAAGTTCAACAACGTTTCTAAAACTCGATAAACAATACAGACTGCATTTAGTTTTCAATAATCCTGTCCACTCATTATGATGTAGTTTCGTGGGCATTAGATGAAAACCTCTCAAATTTATGTCCGGCTCAAATCAGGAAACATGCTTCTAGTGGAGCCGGAAATTTTTGCAGTAACTGACTTCTACTGTACGCAAATTTAAACACTGAAAATACTGTGGGTGTTATACATCGCATTTAGTACCACGTTAATAGTATTAGAAAGCATAGGAATCAGGTTCCCCATAATGTACCATACCATCTCCTATAATTTCGTTAATTTGTCATTTATACCTTACATTATTTTCTACTATAAACTTAAGTACTAAGATCACTTCCTTAATCACTTCGATGAAAATCAATGGCCTTCAGAGCAAGACTTCTTTGGTAATAGAATGGTGCCCAGGCATTCATTAATAGGTATTTGTCCAAGCTGACTATGCTCAAATCTGATTCTTAGTCAATGTTTAGAGAGGAGGATGCACTCAAAACAAATGAAAGCCAATTTGAGATCTTAACGTTCATATGAAAAAGCATCGGCACTTTCTCCTTCAAATCAGTTACCGCTGTCCTTTATTGATAAATTATTTACTCTTGTTCTAACATGTAACAGAAGGCATGGACCCTCAACAAACTTGCAAACTGTATAGCCTTGAGTCACCGTGGTCTAGTGGATAATTTGCCTAGCGTTCAATTCCTGCGGGTCACCGCTCAATCCCTCAAAGAGCAATTGGTGACGTTAAAATGGAACGTATTCTTCTATGTTTCCGAATTAAAAGACGTAGGCTTTACGCATATATCTTTTAGCAGCGAATTGTTTACAATGATTACATCATATCTCGACTTGTTTGCAATAAATTTCAACAGCTCCCAGTTTATAAACACATAGCTGTAAGCATCCAACCCGTACTTTACTGCAACGCACCTATTTACCCTTAGGAACAGTACACTTTTATTACTACTTACAAGAAAACTAGTTTTGCAGTTTCCTCCTAGACTATCTTGTAGCAGTCGAGTTAATGCTGAATTTCTGTACGGTATGTGTGATCTTTTACCTTCAGCTAGGGCAGCAACAACATTCCTTTAAAGACAGAATGAAAGAGGAGGAAACTTATTATATCTTGTAGAATGATAGATTGTAACAGCCATCTAGAGCCGCCGTGGTCTAGTGGATAAGTTCCTGGCCATCAGATCTAGAGGTTCTAGAGGGTCAGGGTTCATTTCCTGGAAGGACCATTGGTGACGTCAAGAAGGGCATCCGGTCTTAAAGTGCTCTATACTCCAATAACAAGTCCCATGAATATGGGCACCGTCAAACCCCATGAATGGGAAAAAAAGACGTTAAACGAAAAACAAAAAATCTAGGGTTTATGATACTTCCTTAGTTTGCCTAAATAAACAGTCCGGATTCTGTTTACTCTAATTGCCGCGTTGTATAAAACTAAAGTGCATATGTCATCAGCAAAAGTAAGTTCAGTAAGGTAGATGCAACCTGTGCTGGATTATAAGTGCTAGTAAGCTGAAGTTGCCTGTTATTACCAGTAATGATAACATATCTCAAGCAATGTTAAAAATCCGGTAACTTGCACTCTGCATCTTAGAATGCAAGACATTTTGGCTAAAGACAAGATCGAATCAAGATGCATAGCCAGAAGGATGCCGTACTGAGGTGAGAGATAGCTTTCAAAGACAGACTAAAAGCTATACTGGTTAGACTAACGGTATTCAAAGGCAGACTCAGAGCAATAACTGGAAAGAATTTGTTATTTGCAACTCCAATACGTACACAGAGCAGTAATAGCATACATTAAATAATCGATAATCCCCGCGGACATTTCGTCCTTATAACTACTAATACCCAATACATCGCGCACTAAAAAATATCATGAATACATAAAAGCGTGAAATTTGCCTACGTCTTCGGAGGAACTGCAGACACAATCTCACATCACCAAAATCGCAGTTAGACGGATAAGTGGATGGATAGATAAATGCATCCATAACTTGATGGTTATAGGATTGAATGTCTCGTTTATTGGACCGAAACCCGATAAACTAGAACTGGTTAGGAAGGCATCTTCCTTTAAGAAGTTAAAACTACTGGCACTTGATAGGAATGCTGTCGCTTAAAGATTATATCACAGAAATGCTTACCCTAACTCCAGCAGCGATAAGTTGATATGCTGTGCCTCAGAGAGTCGATCTCCCTCTGCATGGGTCTTTTTTATTCTTTCACTTCCAGCGAGATCACAGCTATGGGGAAGAAAAAATAGCAGCTACAGAATGTTACAGAACTTACATTGACAACTGAATAAGGATTATATTTGGATTTGTAATCTTATCCTGCCAAGAAAGATCCAGTATTAAAACTTTCGACCTTGTAGAGCAAAAACTACATCAGAACATTTAAAAATTGCGACAAGTACACTATGCTATACCTTCTGATAATGCACAAAGTCCACAGGACGAACTTAAGATTGAATGAAACTTTAAAGTATCATTGATTATTTGCATGAATTTTTAAAAAAACGAGAAAAATGTGGATTTCCTTCATTGGCAACTGATTTGTTTCATAATACTTGTGAAAAGAATAGTGGGAGAGTTGAATTACGAACCTACATTATGTTACTACCGATAAATCGGGTTCATAAACAACGATATGACTGAAATTTTATCGTTGTCTCTGCTAGATTTAAAACAGGTTGCCCTGTCGTCGTTACTATGCTAACATTTTTAACGAAAATGGAAACTTTCGTTTTGACCTGTAAAGTAGTACCATGACCACGTCCCTAATATCACAAGCCAGTATCAGATCGTTTTCAGAATACGGTCTTTAGGCCTTTATCTAGCGTTGTAGAGGTCAAAGAGTGAAGAAAAAATGTTACAAAGTTCTCAGTGAACGGGTAGTTTACAACCGATGAATTGCTCTAGCAACATTGCTACAAGGTTAAGCAAACCTTCCTAAAATGCTATCAAAACTGGGAATGTGACCCGAGAAGAAGTAGTTTTTGAAAAAAACAGACGTATCTGGAAGTCCGTGTTACTCTGGAGGCTCTTCTGGTTTTTCCCGTCTCAACAAAAATTGCGAGCTTGAACGGTACTTGACCAAATAGCCTCCAAAAATGTATTTTAGATATTCGATTGTTATATTCTTACAAAATACCCAAAAACAGTAGCATACCCATAATGAACGGTCGCACGGAAAGGAGACGGCATAAAGGACGTCTTAAAATGCAAATAATGCTGGCGTGATAATATTTTTTTATTTATACAGGGTACCCTTGCCGTCAATCAATCAATAAGTTATCAATAAGTGATTTGCAACAATGTAACAATTAGTAAAATAAACTAAATTTCTCGAAAGTGGATCGAAGAAAATAGAGGATATGAAATTATCGATATAAAAGCAATTGCAAAATCCGTAGGGGACCACTTAAGTGTTTATAAAAAATTGAAACTGCTTTAAAAAAAGAACGGCCTAACAGCGACACAGTTAATATTTAATGATTTCTCTCAGAGTACTTTATGCCTTCATATATAGTCATATGTATGGTTCACTAAATGTGCATGTGTAACTACAGTAACGAGCAATACTGCGGACACGAATAGTTGGACTCACCTTGTTAAAAATACACAAGCATGTCTTGCTGGCACTTTTGAAGTTACTTATTACTCATTATGCAAAATGAAATTTTATCAACTCCAAAAGAAAGGATTTATCACTTCTCTCACCACATGTTTCTAATTAAGGAAACAGTGGCAGTATAAAAGGTAATTTCATTAAAAATTGTTAGCCGATGTCCGACATCTGAGCTACTGGGAGATTGTGATCAACCACATCTTCAGTTTGTCGAAAAGTACTTTTACTCTGTGGTCACTGAGCACAACTAATTATCAATTGCCCCTTTAAATGTGAAGAGAAAAAGTTCATTGCTTGAAATTTCATTTATATTACAAGTACGTGGACATATGTTAGTACAAGGTTCGTTCACAGGCATTTTCTCCGTTAATTTTATGGATTTTAAAATTTATAGAAGTCAAAGAAAAGGCAGAAGCGCTAAATAAGATCGAAAACTTGAATCAATATAGCACTGGATCTAAAATTAGGCTTCACCAGAGCAATGTTCAGTCATTACTGTTGCACTGGGTTCAATCTTGTAGGGTCATAAGGAAAATCATGAATAAATCCAACTCCCTCCATTAAAGTTACCTAAAAGGGAGGCTTGTAATGCCCACTGTCTTAGAAAGATCTCTAACGTGAATATTTATAGGGAGGCAGGCAGGAGTATCATGCACGAAGAAAATAAAATTACAGTACTGAGATGGCCCAAACTTGAGGCTGTCCCCTCAAAAATATCAACTCGGTTAATAACAACCGCGCGTAAGACAATGATATAGTGGACTTAAAAGGGAAGGGCGAGACTTTTGCACAAAAACAATTCCAAACCAGTGCTAACAGTTAATTGGAGCCGTATGTCCCACGAGGGGTAACGCAGATTCGTGTCTAAATGAATTGCAATAAATTCTTCTTAATAACAGATTCGTGGTTGTTTCTACTAGTTGAACAGTTGCTTCATTACAATGTCCAGAGCATCAATAGGTTCAGGTTTTCACTCATTAGATTTGCAAACTCATTTTACTTTCGACTCCGAGTCATATCATCTACAAACACTATGGAATGTTTACAGCGATAATCCTTGCCACGAAAACATTTGTAGATAGCTTTCAATATCAAAAAAGGTCTTACAATATAAAGCTCATGTTATTAGTTAATCATGAGTTTCAAGTGACGAAGAGTTTATTTCGAAAAGACTTCTACTGCACTGGGACTTCGATTCTTTGTAACGAACTAAATAAGGTGTCCACAGACAATATATAAAGAGAACAGAGGGTGGACGTGGTCTTATTGGTATCGAAGAGTGCGTGGCAGATGAAGTTAGAACGCTCTATTTTCATACAAAACACAGTGATAAAGACTTAGTACAAGCGGTTTCTTAAGAAGAGGGAATCAAAGAGAAGTCAGAAGGAATAAAGATGACCTTGGCACGTTAAACCCGACTTGCTACCACACAGTCTCAGATTTTATCACCTGCTCATTCTGTTCTCCGACGCAATCGTCAGCATCAACATTGCCTGCACAAGAGCGCCATATTTCTAATAGCTCTTCCTCTTTCATTTTAAATTCAATCCAAAGCAAAAGATCGTAGTACCATTGATACCACGGGTAACATAAATAACATTGCAAACACTGAAGGGTTACGCTAGATCCTTTGTGAAATATCCCAATCCATTTAAAACATAAAGAATCTTTACACTTCTATTTACAATATTAACTTTGGCTCATCCCATTATGTACGCATTATGTAAAGTACTGAATAAATGGCATTTGTGCAACTGCATTGATGTGCTTGCTACTAAGGAAAGATCGTTACCACTCTACATCGTTTGGAAGGTGATGACGTTATATGAAGTTATATTCTTAAGGACATCTGATTCTGACCCTATCACGATTTGATTGAATTGATAAATCCTAGTTTGTGACAAATCAAAATCAGTTCCTTTCTGAATAAACAATGTTACATGCCAGCAAAGAGAGCTGAAAGATACATCTGTGCGGTGAAAAGGAATAAAGGCTTCGAGAGGAAGCTCAAAATGTGAAAATTAAGTATCTAGCTGTTACCATGAGACAGCGTTATCAATTCTTGACTGTTTATCTCCCTTCCTAAACAAAGATTCTGACGATTAATTTGCCTTAAATCCGAGTCGTACATATCTTCACTCCTGACACCTACACTATATACTACGTCATCAGCCTAGTACTTATCAAACGTACGTTCAACTGGTATAACTGAAGCTAAGCGGATCCAGCAATGTAGCAGGTAGATCATGTACATGCTTTCCGTGGAGCTTACAAGAGCTACACAGAGAGTTCACAGTTTTTACTTCCAATCCAACTTTTTTCCTCTTTCGTACGCTTCCTCTATTTCAAACATGGAAAAATTACTACAAATTCCAAGGGTAGTACTTACATATTGATTTTACCTCGCAGAACAACGTCTTCTTCATTCATAAATGCATGACTCATGTCATAGGCCTCGTCCTGCATCAGTAAAAAGTCATTCGCTAAATCAGTGATGGCAACACACAGGTAGAGTTTTACAAGTATATGAGATAACCATCATTATACCATGCGTTACAAATGTTGGTCTGGTATATGGGATCATCTCTGGGTGGTAACAGTCGTCTTGGACTAAGTACTCCACCATTTACATAGAACAGAACATGAAAAGAAGGAGCTCTTCGTCTTACACTTCCTTAAAGTGAGTATGCATGATAACATCACAGTTCGAAGGAAATTGCTGCAGTTTCCAACTCAACAACATTATTTTAAATATTGAAACAATCGAATAGCATCGAAGCTATAACACAGTCACAGCAAACTAAATAACAAAAAAATCGACATGGCACTTCTTGAATTAAAAACTGGAATTGCCTAGCTTGTCTCCCCCAAAAAGGTTACACAACCATATCCTCTTGTTTGCTTGAGTCGGAAAACGCATTACCGGTCCCAGGTCCGTCAAATATTATTAAGGTAGATGTGGCTCTAAATGAAGGGTATGTCCTTAGGCCCCTTAAAAAGTACCTGCTAAGCACATGGGTGTCAACTCAAGTAACTGATAGGACTTATCCCTTATTACGGTATAGTCTGACAACTGTGCATAGAATTCAAATAAAAAATGATTTTGCTTGTTGTCCTACTTGTCATTAAATATCATTTAATTGCACGAAGTAGCAAATTCATTTTAGTACTTAAAAGCATTTTTTGTCTGACACTCCTCAGAAAACAAAATCTTCAGAATACAAATTGAAAAGGGAATCAATGAAACTTATACCCAACTGTGTTTTCAAAATAGCCAATCAGAACTCTGACTGCCAGATT
>JAAAKL020007265.1:0-17073 GCA_010016065.2 Carybdea cf. marsupialis auct. non (Linnaeus, 1758) | reverse complement strand
GGTTCCTACGATGTATCTAATGCAAATTGCACACAATAGATAAGCACATTCCAGCATGCTATTTTTGCTTAGAATCCGTTCCTACGATTTATCTAATGCGAATTGCACACAATACATAAGCACATTCCAGCATGCTATTTTTGCTTAGAATACGTTCCTACGATGTTTCTAATACGGCTTGTCTGAATATCGTTCATGCCGAGGTCTGGTGGGGAATTTAAAAATATGCCGAGTAACGTGTTATGCTAAAAGTAACTTCGACGTTATAAAATTTTCTTTTCAATAAGAGAAAGGCTGATAAAAAATAGACTTTCGGAAGTGTCAAATCATTATGAAAACTCTTAGAAAATCTCTAGTCTTAGATTCACGTGTAGCCCATTCCCTTAACTTAAGTTGACTTCTTAATAGCTAACTTGCGATTGGAAACCATCCATAGCAATGGACACACATTTGAAATAGAATTCAAAACTTCTAATCCTTTACTTTAGAAATTTACATATACGGTTACTCCATCAAATCAAACAGTTAATACAATCAGTCGTTGATACCTCTACCTCGTAGGGGACCACTAAATACTTTCAGATATTTGAAGAGTCCGAAGAATTCAATGTTGACTGTAAGTGCGCAATTTTCGAGGGACTGAAGAATCTGTTCGCGATAGACCCAAGTCTGAGATATGGAGTAGCAAGAGTTGGCTGCAAGCACTGATCTCTAAAAAACACTGGATGGAGCAACTTCCGTCTTAAAGCGAGGTCAGTCGTTGGACGCCATTTCAGCCCCCATCACACAAAGCTTATAAACACTGTTACGCAACATGGCGGACCTTCCCGAGCTATTTTAAATTACAACACTTTATTGCTGTTGGAAAACAATGGAAAGCTCGATCCAATCTTTTTTTTGAGATCAGTGATCACTCGTTTTTAAAAATACATCGTATGCGCATGCTCTTAGGTGTGCATATTTCCTAGTAATGGCTTCTGCTTGTGGGCTTAGGTAATTTGAAACCTCAAAAACTGTAACACAAGCCAAGTGAAAGTTCAAAAATGCTAATCTATAAAACTCACGCAGGTTTTGTGAACCAGCTTTCCTGCTAAATCTTTAATCTGAAGGATAAATGCTTCCCTTTTCGCTGACTTTGTTCATAAGTTCACTTGCGTGTACCTTGGGTAGTCATGATTACTAATCAGGCAGTTCAAAACAAAAGGCTTCTTCCTTCTCTGTATAAAACATACGGGCCTTCAATAACTCGGTTACCAAGCAACTCATTGGACATATTTTGGTAAACAACCTGGACATGATAAGCTATCTTTACAAATACAACAAGTCGACTTAGGTCAGTTGATAACCTGAACTATTCATTAGCAAAGAAAAATGGGCTCTTCTGTTTTCTAACGGGGAGGCAAGGGTTAAGTTTACTTCTAAAGTAAATAAAAATGAAAAAGTAAGGGCTCAACAAAAAAAGCTTATAATTTGAAACAAAGTTATGTTGAAGAACTGCAGCAGTATTTAAGAGTGATTTGAAGACCCATGAAACAGGTGTCAAATAATTTAGAACTAATGAAAACCCCCGATGCTCCTGTGGAAAACAAAACAATCTAATAGCATAGTATTCTGAAAGCATTGAAAATATTTCTGCGAGAGTTTGAATTTCTCTATAGTCGCTTTAAAGCCCTAAAAAGTCTAAATAAATTCCATCAGGATCATCATCAATTTGTCTTTATTCAGCATTGGGTTACGACTTGCTCCTACCTTTTCCAGTGACGGCAATTCCATGCCTCCTTTTACCATGCAGCCTATTTTAAGTCCACAACACCTCATCTACCTCTGAAAAACCCACCTTCGCGTTATCTGCAACACCATCAGTCAGTACCTATCAATGCTCAGTCGTATTGGTTACATGGCCTGCCCTTCTCTTCTTGTTTCAAGCAATACAGTCCAAAATGTCTCTTACTTCAGTCTGATTTATAACGTCTTCGAGTGTGATCCTCTAAGAGAGGCTAGTGTTTACCATTAGCAGCTCTTTGGTTCATCCAATGCCCGACGTTTAATTCACAGTTCCATGTTAACAGCGTTACGTTGCTGTCGATAATGTGCAGCTGTCCATGATGATTCTCGTGAGGAATATTGGTAACCTTCTGTTAGCTATGAGAACCTATTTTATTTCGGCAAACACCGCCCATCCACATTTTATTCTGCTATTTGATTCCTCGTCGGAAGATCTTTCATTGTGAAGAACTGTTCGACGTCTTTTTATCTCATTTTGAAGTCCAGCAAAGAACTCGCGAATGATGCAACATAAAATAAATACGAAATATGTAAATATTCAAGCCGTCAGATTTTCAATTTATCATCCTTAGATGCAACAATCTTGCTCTATCTCACTGTTGTAGGATTCTGCAGTGGTAGTTAGTTCATCAGAGGCCCTGCCTATTTTCAACATGAACATAGTTATAGCTGTTCCATCTTTAGACATTTGCAATTTCGTTCATTTAGCGTTACTCATACCTCCTCTACCAGCGCGAACACTGGCGTCGATTCGTAGATCACTTGGATATGTACTGTCTATACACAGCTCTAGTTTTAATGCTAGTTCTTGACTTCCTCCAGTGTTGCTAAAAACAATATTTTTGCAATAGGATACCCTTGTCTTACTCCTGTAGTGACTAATTATGATGCCATTGGCCAATCATATCGCACGATCTGTTTAACGTACAGCAACCGAAAGTGCTGTGTATTTGGTAAGTTCGTTGTTTTTATTTATCATCAAAATGAAGAGGAAGGGAATAGTAAAGGGAATAGTAAAGGGTTTTACATAGTAGGGACACTGAAAAAATTCTTACAATGTGATAAATGGATAGAGTGGATGCGGGAATCTTAAGGGGCTGCAAAGAAACTAAAATACAATCACGCAATCAACTTATTTAATTATGTAAAAAAAATTATAAAATATTACATTATACCTAGCTTGGCTTCAAAAAGATGATGAACAGCCAAATGTCTCTCACAGAAAGGAAATTGCACTTTCTGCAAAAGATGCAGTCAGGAGTCTCTCCAAAAATAAATAAAGCAGGGGGAAGTGAATGGAATAAGAATTTCGTAGGAAGAAAATTTCGGAAAAATAAATAAGCAAGGATACTTATATTCTACAGCCAAGAACATTTGACAACGATTTATTGCACTAGATTTTCTCACTAATCTTTATCGCTGATGATATCTCTCGATCAAAGAGAATTTGAGCGATCACTTAAATATAAATACCTCTCAGTGTATCAGTGTAAAATTCGTTAACTCTTCTTACTTTTTCAGTTTTAAGGAGGCCTCCTTGCTTCGCCTAGTTCAAGACGTTTCCGAATCTGTCCAACCGGTGGCTAGAAGAATATTGTATTTAATCGTGTTGTTGATCATCAAATTTGGAATTTGTGGGCATTCTGTCATTTAATAAGAACTCCTTGAAATGGCTCGTACTTGAGGTTGTTACCGGCTCAGGGCTTTAGTAATTTCCGCCTGAATGTTTCTAGTTATTGAAGCATAGGTTTGAAATAATGAGCTAGTTGGTCGGTAGTTTTACATCAGCAAAATCTATTATGTTAACAAGCATGACAAGCCTTTTTATATGGTTCTGGAATTTTTCGTTCTTTTTCTATTCTATTAAAGAAGTTGCATAATTTTTAGTGATAATTTATTCATCAGCGAAATGAAGGTCTCATATAACCTTGTCGGGACCTGATCCCTTTCATTTCTTCCTTTCTCTCAAATCTCTTATAATCTCAGGTTTCCTCATTTCAGGTATCCGAACAACAAGAGCGTGCTAAGGTTATGTAAACCTTAACTACATCAGGAATAACACAAAGCTACTCAAACATTTTTCTTCAATACAAAGTGCTCCACACCGCCTTCCCTCTTTTCTCCCACCTTCGACTAACAGTATTCACTACCATAATTACTATCTTACATAATTTATGCAAACAAAAAACATGTTGACAACGTTTAATATAAATTTTGAGCTGAATAATTCTTTGTAAAAATACAGACATAAACGTCTTGCTTTACAGTACTGTCTTAACCTCTTTGTTTTACATTGCATCAGTTTTTCTCTCTTCTGCTCTTTGCTTATAAACGGTATCGCCTGAAGAGAAATTAACCTGGAATAGTCCTACCTATAAATTACACGTTTGAATGCATTTTCATATGTAGTTTATGGATTTGTCCGGTATACGAAGCATATTAGTTTTCTTTCAATAGGTCGAAGGGATTTCGTTACAAACATATCAAATCTTGATAACTGCAGGAAAACAACTATCCATAAGGTAAAACCACGGTCAACACAGTTGTCACAAGTGCACAACAAAAACTCAAAACAACGAAAGACTTGGTGTGTGTCACATATAACCATGACAAATATAAAGTCTACCAATAGACTCGACAAGCAAACCCATGCATAGCTAATGACAAACATACGTCGAGTATGACAACGATCAGAAGCTTTCGGCCAGTGGAGTCCGATAGTTTCAATGTACGATAAGCTTAGAAATTCCGATTCTGTCACAAGTATGTCGTAAATCACGTAAAAATAACGCAGAAACTAGTGACCGAAAAATAAATGTCAAAACGCACTAAATCCGAACATTTCCCTGTTAAATAGAATAACAGCATGGCTGCAAAAAATTATGGAAATGGCCTCAATCCTATCCAGACTGGTTTTTTAATTTCCCCTCACCGGGGCAGGGGTGTGTGGCTAGGAGGGCGGCAGCTACATTAATGCTTTATGTACCGAATCATAACTGGGGCCCAGGCCACTTTATAAACCAATCAGCAGGCACATCGCCATGCGTTTTCGATGCTGATTGTTCGTATCTTGTGACTTTGTAGGTTTGACAAAGTGTGGAACGATGCAACTGACGGTACATTAGGGGAGTGAGAGATCTAGTCTATTATCTATGCAATTTATTCTATTTGTGCCCAAAAACACGGGTTTATTCTAGATGAATTGTCCTTAGGCACATTGTGTTGTACGTGTGTTGCTCTTCGTTGGCAGCAAATTTTCAGCAGACTTTGAATTTAAAAAATTCTGCTAAAAATTCAAGCAAAAGTCAGTACGTTTCAACCGATCAAGTCGTTTATACGATATCCTGAAGATCTAGAGTCCCGTAATTACTAGACCCTCCCCACCAGTTTAGGTAAGAGTAAGTAGCGTATTCATGTGAAATATACTATATACAATTTTTTGCACTGTCATCAGTTTACTTACAGTGCAAAGAACGAGTCTGAAATGAGAACAAGAAACATCATAGGACATAAGAGTGCCCAACAAATATTTTGGGCGAATCAGTCTTACAATTTTTGTTTAATCCTAATTTCCCATATTTTGTAGCTTCTGACGGGCGTAATTTACATCAGAACCATCCTTTGTGCGAACCAAACTGACGATAGTGCAACAAGACGCGTTCTTGCTGCTTACACATTAAGCTGTTATTGAAGGCCATCTACAAATTTCTTACAGCCAGCCATTGTAACAAATTCTATTTACATAATGCTTCAAACGACTCGAGCAATATCTTAATTTCTTGTACTTGCTTCGCAAGTTCATAAACGGGTTCCATCTTTTTATCTAACTCCTCCACCTTCGCCATAAGGGCGTACATAGTCCTCATACTTTCATCTACAGTACTACCAACACTATCAACACAATCCTCGTACACTTTCACTGTTTCCAGCGTTGTCGTCGATGCCTGTTTTAAGTCTTGATTCAGTGTCAGCATCATCTTGGATAAGCTTGATGCGGCTGCCCTAGCTTGGTTTTCCAAATCCGGCAAGACATCAACTTGCAAGATTGACATTGGGTCTTTTCCTTTCATGTGATACCTTGAGGTTTTTGAGTTCATGTAAGGCTTGTTGATTATGTCGTACGAATCGAGTGGACTTGCGGTGAAGTCTTCTTCTGAAGAGCTCGAAGCTGCACTAACTGGAGTTACACATCGCTCAGACCTACGAATTTGTTCGTTAGATGTCCCCTGGGGTGATAAGCTGTTCCCTGCTCCGGCCATAAGACCATACTATCCTTGGCACCCAAAGTTAGCTGAGTCAAATCCCTATGTATGCACAAAGAAAGGAGAAAAACCTGTTATAACTGGATTGATACATAGATTTTCAACTGTTTGATCCTCTCAGCTTCTGTATTTATGACGTAAAGGTTCCGATGAGAGTCATACGAAAATAAGCTTGTTCAACTAACACGTACAAGAGTTTCCTTATGGAGAGAAAGACTCTTCAATATTCCAACAGGAAAGGACTGTGTCCATAAGTGCCAAAGAAGAACTACTCCCTACAGTGGCGTAGCCAAGGGGGGGAAGGGGCAGCTGCCCCCCTGTGGAAGGTCTTGCCCCCCCTGCTTACCCCCTAGTCTCTGAAAAAAAATTGTGGAAGAACATATTATTCGAAGTGGATAAAAGCATCATTGACAACTTCAATGATAAGTTTTGCACTCGAATTCCTACTAGAACTATTGCACCAAAAAGTACAAATGTAATAGGAGTATTTCATTTGTAAGTAAAGGCGACATGGATAGCATTGATCAGCAATCTTACAAGGAATTGTATCAACATGTATATGATAATAATCATTCATTGTGCCTCTAGTTTAACTCTTGCTACAAAGACAAAACAAAGTACACATTGCAGGCTGATGACTATTACAATATGAAAACAAGAGTTTTCTAACTGCCTTTGTACATGAAATTTCTGCATGCCATCATTTCTGCAAGTCAGTTATCGAGCCATCGCACTTTGAACATCACTCCTGCTTATGAAAATGTACATTTTACAATGCAATAACAAGACTTGAGCCAGGAGTGACATAAATGTCTAGAGTGGCCATCTAAATTACACAATTGGCAGTTTGAAAGGTTTGCCCCCATGGAAAAGACTTGCTCTCAACTTCCCCCCTAGTCTAAAAGAGCTGGTTATGTCACTAACCCCCTTATGCTCACTCAGGCCAGGCTAAATTGAAATACCCCAACAGACTGAGACCTTGTGTTGGGCGCTCAAAAGTGATACTTACGAAATGAAAATATCCAGAAACTGAAAATGTTAACTGCTGATAAAAACAGAGAGTAGAAACTAGTAAAAGGTGACATAAAAAGGAATATAAAAAGATGTAACACAACAAACAAATAAAATGAAACATCATAAAACTTAAAATAAAAACATACACCATACTTTCTTAAAAGTACTTTTGTAAGAAGAAAAATCACATATTTCACCAGATATACTACACAGTTAAGAAGAACAGCTCAAAGAATCTAGTTTGATGATATTCAACATTGATGTAGAATAATACAAGGGCCAATACAAAGGAATAACATATGCTGAAGTACAAAAGGCTGTGGAAATGATGAAAATTTGGAAAATAAGAGGGCTGTCAGGTGTCACCAGTGACACTATTAAACTAGTGGGAGATACTAGAGTGGAATATCCATTTTGAAACAGGTTCCCAAAAGCTTTTGAAGTGTAGAAAAACAGTGGCATTATGTAAAGTCACAGGCAATCCACTTAAACGTCATAAATCTGGAGGTCAGAGACTGCTAAAGCTTGCAATGAAAACATCGCAAACAGAAGACTGTAGAAGACTATAAACATCAGAGAAAACCAGTGTGCCTACTTATAGGGAAATCCACTGTTAATACAGTGTTCAACATTAAACAGACATAGGAAAAGCATATAGTAAATGGGGAAACATATGGTACATTATTGTTGACCTTGAACAAGCAATCAACCATGTTCCTCAGAAATCAGTTGTCTGGATCCTTCAAAGACAGGGTGCCCCTTGAGAAGTTGGTAAGGCACTTCATGTGATGGCTGTAAATCAGAGAAGTTTGACATAGGATTTGGTAGACATCAGGTATCCATTTTGAGTTTGCTGCTCTCCATCTCAGTCATGGAAGAAATAACAATGGAATGTAGTGTGGTTGAAATTGTTATATGCTAAATAACAGAAAGTAAAGAAAAGGTGATCAGAGGGCAAGTTATGTGAATCCATGCACTGAAAAGAAGTGGATTGAATATAAACATGGAAACATGAAAAAATCTGGTGACTTGTGACAGTACTGTTGATGAAGCAAGGCAATGTTGCTACCTAGGAGAGTTGATGGCAACAAACAGTGGAACAGAGTAAGAATCTCTGCTGCATGGTCCAAGTGCAGAGGCTTATGCAGTCTCTTAATCAACAGCAGCGTTCCACTGGTACAAAGAGGCAGAGTCTATTGTATCTGCATTTACTCAGTGCTTCTCTGTGGTTCTGAGACACATGGTGTATTCCACAAACTCAAGCTGATTATGGTAGCCAGTGAAGGTAAATATTGCATTACTTGGCTAAAGTTACATGGGGAATAAGGTGAGTAATGAGAAAGTTGCTAGAAGATGCAGGCTATAACAATTAAGTCAGCTGTTAACATTAAGAAAATTAAGAGGCATATAGCCATACCCAATGTAGAAAAGAGGTGAAAGCACTGAGGAGGATACATAGGCTGGAGGTAATAGGAATGAGGTTGCAAGAGAGGCCAAGGAAAACATGGCTGAAGGTAGTGCAGGACGAAATGAGGCAGGGCTGGACTGCTGGAGGGTGAAGTATTTGGTAGAGGTAGGTAGAGAAATACTGTATATCAAATCTCATAAAGTGGCAGTAGAGGATGATAAATGGAGAAAGCAAATTAAGCAAAGTAATAACACCTATTACAAATGGGCAATGAACAATAAAAGCTGCAGACTTATAGCTTTAGATAAAAATAACAATATAATATCAATATACATTTATATACCACTGATTATGATTAACTTATTGATATCAAGAAATAAAGAAAGAGTGTACTGCAGGGTGAGATTCCCAGCAGTGTTAAGTAACGTAAGCAGTCTCCTATTTGTATGCCATGGCCCTTACAACTATCTCTATAAATCTTGAGGCTTGTTTTTAAAGAATTTCAGCAAATCATGATAAATAGGTATGCCCTTAAACTACTCATACTAAAACAAACAACTTGTATTAATAGGGTCAGTTTCTACTTTTATGTTGTACTGATCAGCATTGATCACACTTTTTCATCATGTGAAACAAGAGGGGTTAATAAATCATGTTAATATCAAAGTCCTTCCTACTTCCTGACTGAAAATTAGTTCCATTGTGCCTTGTTGTCATGGAAGGAAATACCTGCATGATCATCTGTTTGTGATAGAACATACTCAAGAGTTTCTCCACATGTATTGCTTGGAACAAAATACCATATCTAGTTTTGTTGATTTGAAAACAAGCAATATGCTGCTGATTGAAAGCCTTGTGAATAGAATATTGGGCCACGGCTTTGATAGCTCAGTGGTCAAATCAGCAGTCAAGTGAGTCAACACTAGAATTTGACTCCCTGGTACAGCAGAGAAAGTGGTTGTTAAGGAGAGGGACAGGCTGTAGTTATGATCAAGCTAACAATATGCTTCTAAGGTATGCAATATAAAGTAGGAGCATAAAGTGTGATTTACCCATATGTTTTCCAAAGGTCACTGAGCAACAAACCAAATATCCACTTTGCTCTACTGTAGGTAATCCCCTTTTCAGAGTGTTGCTTTTTACAGGCCTTGCCTTTTCAATAGGAATCACTATATAAATTGTGTATATATAAATATATATATATGTGTATATACATATATATCAGTTATTTCTTTAAATGTACAAATGTTAAGAAAGGCAATGAATAAATTCTAATGTTTCCAGTATGGTGTTCCTCTAATATAATATAGAAATGTAGACTGTGGAAAGAAATGAGAACAGAAGGCTTTTAAATTTCTTAAATATTGATATGGCTGTGTAAAAAAGGTGGAAACCACACAAAAAGGAAGATAATTAGATTGATTGAAGGTATAAAAAGGAACAAGCCCTACACAGATACGGAGTATTTAAGGAAACAGTTTCAGAAAGACCACCCAAGATGTAGCCTAGATATTTAAACTGTCGCGCATAAAGATAAACAATTTTTCATTTTTATGGCAATTAAATCGACTGCCACCTAAGATGTTAGCTTACTTCAAAAATAATTTGAATCAATTTAGCCAATGGAACTAATACAGGCCGACACCAGTAGTACAGACACTCATCAACTCGTGTAAGTGAACTAATTGCCGTGCTAATAAAACTTGTAAGCTTGTACAGAAGTACTGAAAGGATACAAAGACCTTGTCCTTCCTACGGTTAGTATCATGTAGCATCATATGTGCGAGAGCAACATCACATACCTAATACCGGTACAGCGGCATCTCAAATACAGCACGGTGGTGTGCCTACTAAGTACTATATACGCTCGAGATCAAATTGGGTAGGATATATATATATATATATACGGTATGTAACGGTACCAACTCCTGTAGAGCTGAGCGGCATTACTCCCATTTTCGGCAAGAAAGTTTTTAGGACAATCGAAGATTCTGCATACTCACCGTTTCCGCTGGATATTAAATCGTTGAGAGTATGTAGGCCTATGCAAAAACTGGGGAGACTTGAATGCTAGCTTCCTCTTTTCCCACCATTATTGCTTCTGAGATCAACATCTAAGTACAGGGAGCCAGTAAGACAGACGAAGCTTGTATGCCGTCACTCAGGCCCTGGATGTTAGTTGGGACGGAAAAAATTCCTCGAGAGGTGTACTCCGTGTGGGTATAGCGTACTTGAATTGATGGTATAGTTTTATAAATTACTCGTGCAGTTCTTAGAACATATTCTTTACACTCCTTCCTATGTTAATCATGACTGATAGTGTAAGGATTAGAATGCCAATGTATTCCATTACTGTGTCTAGTATTACCCATCGTTTTGGTGGACGTCTTCATATAATCAATCTACTTTTGGTGATGTTGCTGTCTTTCACATCCAACATTCTTTCAATTTCTTCAATTTTACTTTATTTTCGTGACCGTTCAGATAGCTTGTTAATAACATTTTTTTACATTTGTCATCTGTTATCAGCGTTCGTTGCTATGGACACAATCTTGCTGGAACTCTGGTTTTAAAAGCATTTGGGATGCGCTTTTGGCTCCAGATTTTGTTTGTTAATGGGCTTGAACTGCGACTACCACGTGATTGGCATTGGCAAGAGACTGTGGCCATAAATAGAGACAGGTAATTTAACAAATGTGCATTGTTGAAATAAGGTATAATACAAGGATCAGTGTCCTAACATTTGTTTTATTTTGTATAGTGATGTCATTATGAGAGAATTGAAAAATGTGCCACAAAGAGATAGGGGTGGGTCAATCTTAGTAATCTGAGACACACCAATGACATCTCACTACTCGTACGTAAAGAGAAAGAGACTTATAAAGTACAAAATAGCAAATACATGAACGCTGACAATATGGTGATAATTTGTATCATTGAGCCTAACATAATCCAGAAGATTAAGAATGCACTAATGGAGAGCAAATTTGTAAGCAAAGCCGTAGGTATCAAAGCGATGAATAACTTACTTCATTCCTTGTCAGGCACATACTGATAATAGTTGCAATGAGTAATAGTGTCATCACCATCGCAAAGGAACAAGGAAAGCAGTTATATACAGTTGTGGGGCAAAAACCAACGGTACGCATTTATAAACACAAAAACTTACAGACCTCAACTTCAAGAAAAATATTTTAGTCGTGAATAGATTTTTGCCGACGTCAATGTTGACGTTTTCCTTCCTGGTAGTGGTAATATCCAAGATATGACTTACTATTTTTGGATAACAAATGAAAAGGAAAACAAACATTCTCCCCTTCTTCCTACCCCCTCCCCCCTGTAAAAAAATTTCGCTTTTGTTCGCTTTCCTGGTACCCCCTCCCCCGGACGAACGTACTTTTTGAATGGCCCCTCACAAAGCAGAGTAGAATGAGTCCCAGACATTCTGGTAAGCGCTGAATAAACGAAATGGCGTTGTGATTGCGCTCCACAAATGGGAAACACCTGAGAACATATTCAAAGGCGATACAGCTGTGACACAAGCCTATACTGTATTTTCGCTTGTCAAGATGTTGTTACTTGATTCGCTAGATACATTCTCAGTAAGTTAGTAACGTAAACGGCCATGAGCAGCCAGTTATTCATTGTCGCCTTTTTACTTGGAATCCTGCAAGTAAAAACACCATTTTAAGCATTACATATGTAACTGGCAAGCATTATATATTAACGCCTATTTTGGAACTGTATCAGGTAAGGACATTATCTAACTTTTTATGAACAAACACGAGAGGCGTGTTTATACGAATCTGACATTAGCAAAGAATAGGAATACAGAATCGCTGTCAGCCGTTCTGCTTACTTATTGTAAGCAACAGGCACAGATTTTATATGAAAAGTGGTCAAATAGACCATCTTCGTTGCCGTACTAGCCATTTCAAAATACATAGGTGCTCAAGTGGTCCTTACGTGGTATATTCGAGGAAAACACAAGTGCACGCTCTTAAACTTAGTAAGTTGTTCGAGTATATACTTCATATTAGACCGGGTTTATTATATGTATAGGCCTAGCCGGCACATCACTCTACACACAAAACTCATACACCAATCGATAGGTTTTAATCCTTACTATCAGGATATGGAATAAAATTTGGAAAATACTTAAGTTATGGGAAGTAATGAGGGTTGAATCATCACCCTCGAAGATGTGACACTGAATGCATCGTTAAAGCTTGATGAATGACAGGATTAAAGCAATAATCTATACAATGGACAATGTGCTGTATTCATTTGTCAGTGATTCCATTATTTATTTTAAGGTGCCACCAGAAAAGCCAAAGTATATCTCTCTAAGAAACACAAATTATCGTGGATACGAATCGAGTTTTTGGACATGTAAAATATCAAAACATACGGGCATGGCTTCTATACTTAAAGGAACCCCCGTCCAAAGTTCCACAGTTCCTATCATCAGCCACAATAACGGAAATCACAATAGCAAAAAAAATGAAATTAGAAATAATTAATTCTTTCTTCGACGGGGGTCGCGTTAGGTATTGAAGCCATTTTTCCCACGTGTTCTGTCCTTCTTTCGACATGGCTGACAGTGATTTCGTTTGTTTCTTCACGGTGAAAGTTCTGCATTCCTATTATATTTGCGGTTCGTAATCATGGAGTAACTGAATCAGAAGCATAACATATGATTGGTAGATGAGTGCTGGAAGCACAATTTTCTGCTTTAAATTCTGTGATTTTTGTCTGTAGCACCGTCGCAGGTAGGCAATTAAGCCCTTGTTTTTTTCGCGAAACTAACACATTTCAAATATTATTTTATATCCTTATAGTACTGTTAAATAAATATCGTTTAATGTTGGCTAATGTGCCGGTGTTACTTAGAATCAACCCCAAGTTGATGATGATTCTATGTGGAGAAGTTATGAGGAATAGGAATTTTCTTGTTGCCATAATTTTAAGCCTAGGTGGTACAATATTGGTAATTGAATTTGAGCCTCTCTTGTTTACAACTAGCATGTATGTCTACGTTTTCCTCTACTATAAAGTGCATTACACTTTTAGTGTCATTTGTAAAGTAAATCGTATACAAATGTCAATAAAATAGTGCATTTGTTTTGTCTTAAGTTCGGGTGTAGTTTAAACTTATTTTTAAGCCTGTTATTATTTTTTCCTTTAAGAAATAATTATTACTGCAAGGAAAAAAAGATTCTACTCTGAAATAGCTGTTGGAGCCTATGAAGCACCTACTTTTGGATCCCATATGTGTGTCATTGGTGAGTGTTAGATTTATTTTTATGAGTTATTTATTTTTTATAGTGAAATTGAGATTGGTCACCGGTTTGGGGGCATAGAAAAAGTCATGTCAACCTACGATTGCCAAAAATAAAATTAATGCCCGGCCCTGTAAATTACACCACAGGGGGCGAGCAGTAATCGATGGACCCAAGGAAGTATCTTGTATCAAAATCATTGGAAAGTTGCTGATCTGTATTGAAGATTGACAAACGATATCAAATTTATTAGGAAGTTGCTGATCCACATTTAAAGTAGACAAACAGTATCAAATTGATTAGAAAGGTGCTGATCTGTATTGAAAGTCGAGAAACAGAATCAAAATCATTGGGAAGTTTCTGATCTGTGTTGAATGTTGTACCAAAGATAATTATATTTAGTACATCAAAGTTTTCAATAGTGAAGTTACATAAGGAAAAGGGTTGTGTCTGCCCCCTAAGGACTGTTGGAAAGAAAGCTTGCTAATGACAATTTCGTAAGAAGGTGACATTAATTTGAAAGTCTCTCACTTTTTGAGCTGCCAGTGTAGGAGGTATTGGAACTCTTGATCCCCATGTTGTATACAAGGCAACATGTAGTGTTCCTTCCACTATCCAAATGCACTCTATCTACATTTCGGCATGTACTTTACTTTCATTTTGCCTGAACCAAAAACAGTAGCTTTAAGCTCATGTAGTCATATCATTTCTTTTTCATGTTTGGTAAAAAGATTCGTAATGCTGCCAATTATTTCCTGTAATGAAATTTGATACTTCGTCTTCTCCAAGTCATAGATGATGTGGCCTTGATAAATCATTAGTTACAATCCATGTATATTATATAATATATACAACTATAATTTTACATATTTTTTATCCATGCAGCCTTGGGAACACCCACACTCCATATTACGATTCCAACGCCATTGCAAAGTTCCCAGTTTAATTACAGAGGATGATATAAGTTGTAATCAATCAACCCATTAACCTCCCTAATTAAAAAAGGGGCCAGCTGAATTAATTTGTCATTGGTTGAATTCCTTCAATATGAATGATTGCCTTTCTAAAAGATGAAATGATATCTTGTCATTGATCAGACAGTTAAAAATCCATAACATTAGCGCAGCTTATACTAGAAATTTTTTTCCTTCTATTAACATGTATCAATGTTAGTTATTAAATGCTAAGAAACAAATTTTCTAAAAGTTAATGTATACAACACAAGAACGTGTATCGTGCATTAGACAGAAATTATAAGCAAGCTATCTGGTGAGCAGTGATTGCAAATTGAATAAGACAAAGCTTATACTCTGTGTACATGGCCCTTTGACTTTGCTCTTGTATGATGTGAATCAAAATATTATGAACCTGTCCTGCCGTCATCAACTTTGTTAGAACCTGCATACCCAGTTCAAAATTTATTGAATCCTAACAAACCCCTCGCACAATATCTCACATTAAAACGTTGATGTTCATACAGAAAATTGCAACTTGACACATCACTGAAATCAATAAATGTGATCAATAATGTGACCGAGATCCAGACATTCAAAAGCTTTTAATATTTTCTTTCTTCTGGCTACATAGTGTCGTGCTTCATGAGTTTCGAATCTAAGAGGTAATGTCATATCCCCCGTAGATACCAAGTTAGGGCATTTTGAGGAGAGTCACCTTAAAACCACATTTTCTTCTGATCATGAGACTTCAAAACATTTTAAAAAGTAGGTAAATTTTAAGCGATCTTCAAAATCAATTGCAAACTATTTCGAACGTCTTCTAATAATAGTTCCAGCTTATTATACGTGATTTTGAAGCATTTCGAGCTAGTTAGGGCATGTTAAGTATAGTCGCACTAAAACCACATTTTTCTGAAAAATAGGTTAAATTGTGTCATCTTATTATTTTTTAAATTTATCTCACTAATATTCTTAATTTTATTGATCATTTCTACTTCCTCTTAATTTTTTAACTTTTTTTTCTGCCTATCTATTTTTACTCATGCTTGTGTTTCCTTACTTAATTCTTAGTAAATTGATACTTTCTGATCTTCTTAAGTACCTCCGTGATTCCTGACACATTTACCTACTTTCCATAACTTAACTCTTTACTTGCCCCCAATCACCTTATTTTTTCTTTATGTTATTTAAATTATATGCCTTACTTTAGTTTTCATAGTTGATTTGAATCCATCATATCGCACTTTCATTTACGCTACTTTAATCTTGCTGCTATCTGAAACAAAAAAGCAGCATCATTACTGCGTGTACTACTTTTGATCAGCCATTATGTTTGAAAGCCATTTGTATTGCCGAAAGTAGATTAATGAAAGTTGTCGGTCGCTGATTGGGTTCCACATGTGAACGACCATTGTGAGGAGTATAGGCACGTTGAGAAATGTGTCCGTTATAGAAGGTGCAATTGGTACAGTTGATGGTGAGGACACAGTGATTCAGCACATGCTATCTGTTAAGGCTGTGTCAAGAGCATTGCGTGGACATTCTTTGTAAAGGCAGCTCTTACAAACAAGCTTGTTGGGAACTTTCTAAGTAAGGATAGTAGACAGGCAGTTCCAAGTTGAAGTCAAGGACTCGATCATTAATGAAGATTAGGAAGACGAATGAAGAGAATTTCGGAAGACATGTACACCGTGCTCTCAAGAGCCTGTTGACGCCGAAAAACTCAGAGAGGAGACTAAAGAGCCTAATGAATCTTTATAAATGTGCTTAGTCTGGTAAAAATCAAGAATTAGACATTCTTAACAGTGCAGAGTTGATGCAGCTAAGCATCAATCTGCAATGCTAGGGAGGAAACTCAGTGGCTTGTCTAGAACAGCGGAGTTCTGAATCCAGTACATGGATTACGTAGAAACTCAAAAGATTTTTATGCGTGCAGAACGTACAGCAACTGGTCTCTGCATCTGGCAACAGTCAGCAAAATGATGAACCTGTTTGCCGCCAAAGGCCACATCCACTATGCAAAAAATGCTCGTGTTTATTTACAAACCATGTTGGAACTACCACTATAATATTCTTGGCTGTACCAGTGCTTTGCCGATCATGTTTATCATTCATTTCGATGAAATGATGGATTCTGGGGTACTCTTTGGGCTGATTTTATAATAGAACAAGTATTCTCAGATCCCTGATAGACGTCTCCCCCGCTAATTAATTTTGCGAAATTTTCCGACATTCTTATTCCAATCCCTCACTTTAAACCAGTACATTTCAAGTAGTTTGTCTTTTTGAAGCTGTTGCATTGTCGTTTCATGATTCTGATATTTTACATAAAAGATTATTCGACTATCTATCGACTACTGCATCAG
>JAAAKL020007264.1:0-17073 GCA_010016065.2 Carybdea cf. marsupialis auct. non (Linnaeus, 1758) | reverse complement strand
GGGGGGGGGGGGGGGGGGGGGGGGGGGGGGGGGGGGGGGGGGGGGGGGGGGGGGGGGGGGGGGGGGGGGGGGGCGAGGAGGGGGGGGGGGGGGGGGGGGGGGGGGGGGGGGGGGGGGGGGGGGGGGAGTGCGAGAAGGGTCGACAATCTGTCGTCACTAGGAACTTCTTAAATTTGTATGGATTGCAAACCCTCTTTGATATTTAAAGATAATTCATAGGGGAAGATCCCCTTACCCCCTCCACCCTATTGAGATGGTCGATCACAATGGCAATGAAAGAAACTTGTAAAAATGTACTAAAGGACGATAGCGTGGAAGACAGAGAATGGTTCTCATACCTCTGCGAACCTTCCCTTAGTATAAACAACGTTATATGGGTGAATCTAACACCCTTTCCACGTTGAATTACATTACCCACAGCTCTGAATCAAAAAGGGCTTGCAAAAATTGGAATTACACTACTTTCTTTTTCATGTTATTCATTCAACAAACATGGCGCATGGATCACGTTTTTCATTCAAAATCTTCCATTATCCTTGGCCACTCTTTGTAAGTAAATCAGTCAGATGCGCTGTCTATCATACCCCCTGATGTCTAAAAAACACTTGATGGAGCACCTACCGTATCAAAGTGATGTTAGTCCCCTGACGCCATGGCAGTCCTCATCAAGCAAAGCTTATTAACAATATTACGTAACATGGCTGACCCTCCCACGCTATGCGGCGGGAAAGTGTGACGTCACGATTTTGAACATTTTTGAATTATGAAAAAAACCCTCAATTTTCATGTTCCCTTGCTAGTAAGAACGTCAATGGCCAACACCGAGATATCTGCTTTCAAAGTTTTACATCTCTCTAACAAAACCTTATCACTTGATGCTGGTTCGTAACGTAAGGAACCAAGGAATATTAACAGAGATTTGACCAGAGAAATTATGTACTTAAAAGCCTCTACTTTAAACACTGTACACACTACAGGCCTGGCATTTTGCGAAACAGCCTGTTTCATGGTTGCCTTTAGATATTTGGAGTCAAATCTTTTGATTTTTGACGTCATCGCTTTACCTGCGCATTTTTAACTAACGAGGGCCAATACTCTGTCACTGCACTTTTTCGCTTCTGGAAACGAGGGGAAGCTTGATCCAGTCTTTATCAGCTAAACATAGTTTTGATTAGTGTTTTATTCTTATAATCGCATGCCTAGTTTACATAGATATTTGAATGCTAGTGAGATATCGTTCAGGCCTCAAAAGAAGAGTTAGCCGTAATAATATCAATGAGCAGAGTATTATCGGTGTTAGTCACAGCCCATGTAATTTTACTTCTCGAGATGTTTCTGTTAAAGACTCAGCCAAATTGTTGAGTAAAAAAACCCAACATTAAACTTTTGCTTTTGTATTTTTGTCCAGAATGCGACCCATATAAGGACATGTTTAGTTTTGAGACCACGAATATCGTACACATAGCCTGTGTTCCGCTTCATCAGCCGTTGGTTTTTACCACACCCTTTTGCATGCAGTGAACATGTTTCGCGGTGGCCTGATTCAGAGGCCAACAAGCTATCGAAACTAACAAAGCTAGGTTCATAGTTTTTTTCTGCGTAATGGCTAGTCACGTACGATGGGTTGTAGATTGTGCACTTTTGTTTTCCTATGACTTTGGAGAGAAAGACGCGCTTGATCGCACCGTAAGAACGTTCACCTTGTCATGCAGTTTATTTCGAAAGAACGGGCTAGTTCATCGCTATTTCTATTTGATCGAAGCTTATCCTAATGCTCACTTAAAACATGACCTCTTCTTTCTCCTATATTTTGTTGAGTTGACCTCTCTGGTTATTCTCGGATAGATTTATCAAAATGATATTGTGTAGTAAGTTATAGCACAGGGGTTTTCCCACATACTAAATTGTATAATTCTGCTCGTAAGTATCAAAAACAAATGCAACTGTTGCTCGATAACGTTTTGAAACCAATAATATTAATTATTTGGAAACCTTCAGATTGTAAGAAAAGTATGAAATCAGGAGTTTACTTTGCTGCAACCTCTTCGGAAGTCTATTTCTTGACCGTGCTTGTTTACTAATATTTGACGGACTTCCGGTCTGTAATACTGGGAGGTGAAGCAACAGACCAAGTCTGGATCAGTATATGACTGGCTCCTCTGACTTCTAAATTACGTTCCCTTTTATGGCTGCAATAAGTAAAATAAAAAAAGCAGGTAAATAGGAGATTTTTTGTTTTGTGATCATTGCCTGGGAGAATTTACATGTAATTCCCATGACAAGAGAACTTGGAAACTGACACAGAATTGTAGCCTGTACCTGTTTCAAAACACTTTTCAGCCCCAGAAGAATTTTAAAACGTGTGATCACTTGTTCTTCATGACAGCCATGATAGAAACCATGAATGTGTCAACGATTTGGTTTATGTGTCAAATGGCAAACTATATGAGATAACGATTTTAAGCATTTTTGCCAGGAGTGCAATTTTGTTGCTAACAGCTCTTTTCCACTCACTTGTTATTTTTGCAAAATAAAAATACGGCTTCTGGATTTTACGTAGGCATCCCATCATTTTTTGGGCTTGTTGTCCTTGTTGCGGCTTTTTGTATCTTAAAAATACAAAGAATAACTGGTTCCAGCCACCATGCTGTTTTGCAGTTTTTACCACTCTTCAGCTCAAATATTGCAAATCCTTGAAAAGCTGAATTCGACAAAACCGTCAGATTTATGACAGATTTCTGATATTAAGTTTCATCAATATTTACAAATGTTACTTTGTCTTGAAAAAATTGCTACCCTACTAAAAACATATATGTATTGCTAGCAGTTAGCAAGGTATTTAAGATTTACGCTGCTTCTGTCAGATGATCATCAACAAAGATGGTGATGCTATCTTTTTCGGCAGGTCGTGTATCACTTTTATCAATGTAACATACCCATGGTCAGCATTCTTCCGTACGTCTTTCCTCTCCTTTTCGATTTTGGATTAATTTCGTTTAAGCTTTGTCTAATTTGGTGAATGAAAGCAAGTGGGAAGGTTACTCCTATCACAGATAGGTTTACGGTACGTTACAGTCACAAAAATAGACGGCAAATTTCCTCGCATAGAGATATTGTGAATCCGGCAGACCGTACAATTATAAACTTTGAATTTGTGGAGCGTGTGTCCGTGTGTTCTAACAAGCCTGCTTTGAAAACTATCGACCCGGGTTCGATCTCAGCGCTGGGAAGCTTTGACAACTTCTCTTTACCATAATCACGGAGCCTACACAGTCTATGCGTGGAAAATTGAGGAGACAGAAACTTGGGAAGTCCGTCGGATGTTTGGATAGCCCAGCCTTGTCACACATGTGTCACGCTGAACGTGCTTGAAGAACACATGAAGGATACAAGTGACTGTGGTCTACTCAGCTACTTTCACTCTAATTCACTGTGCAGGTTGCTCAGATGATCGAACAATGAGCTCTCACACGTCGATATCGACAAGAGAATTTATCATCAATAATAAAATTTAAATGCGATAAAAATACCGTGAACTACTGACTACAGAAGTAACATAATTATTTACAATCAAATGCCATTCTAAGATAAAACTGTAAAAGCATACAAATGAGGAGAAGGTAAAGCTCGTGAATTATTGCCTTTACATCCTTTTGGCAAAGATTCAGATTGGAAGCAAACTACCAGTGTTACAGGTACAGCTGTACAATGTAAAGAAAAGGTCAATCGCCACAATCTCGTGAAAGAATTACCACTTAAAGCATATAGTCAGGATCTTACGTTTAGGGGAGATTTCATAGAGAGCAAAAGTTTCTCGAATGTGAGGAGTGTCACAGGACGTTTTACTTTTAGTTATCGAAACTGCCGAGGCAAGCACCAAATTTGGAGTTTTGAGTTGCCCAGTGTGTCTTCTGGGTAGGTGCCTAAACCCGCTTGGACCTCATCATTCCTGACGCCAATTAAAACACTACGAGCTTAACGAGGATGTATTCACAGAAGGGGAAATATCATTAAAGATAACAAGAATCAAGAAACGTTGTAATGGCATGACGAAACATATATCAACAAGGAATATGTGTGCGATCAGCATCCTTGTTGCTTTCCCATCAAATGTCTTGGCCTTAGTTAATGAAGCACCTGACCTGAAAGATAAGAGATTGCAGGGGTCGGTTAGAGTTTTGAAAAGCGTGAAAATCTCAAGTAAACAATAAAATGTGGACATGTGAACCTCCAATTAGTGAAGAAATGATCAATGGTTCTCAATGTCTGATGAATAAATAGATGATCTTTGTTGATGCAGTCAATTGCTATCCCATTACACGCAATTTATTTTTCCGGACCCCACCAGAAACCCTCGGTGAGGACTAGGGAGGTGATAAATGTTGTTCCTCCTTTCTTTTCTTACGCCAAATTGGATGCAATCAGTATCGTTAGAGAGACGTCGAAGGTCTCTTAAAAGAAACACTTTCAAAGATATAATACTCCTCCATAAAAATGTGTACTACTAAGTACAAGCTACTTGTGTTCACGAAATTTATCTTTGCGCAAAGTCACCCTGCTTGCCGCTGTTCGATCGATTCGCGTTCCACTTGCTCAATCAATTCTTAATCTCATCACGTCGATTGAGGTTGACTGCCGGAGCTGATCTGCTGCCCCGTTTGCACTTCAACTCGTTTGCGGTTTGTCGACCGTTTCCAATGACAATGAGTTAGCAAACATACCCACTCTGTGGTAGAAAAGCAAGTATAAGAACAGTCTCCCTCTGGCATGGAACTTGACTTAACTTTCTAAGTGACAATGAGCAGAAAGTTTTAAGCTGTAGAAAACTTTCAAGGGTAAAATCAAAGAATCAATAGTCATGTGTAAGAAAACATCACAGTACAATGTGTTGTAGGCTGGAGTGAAAAACAATAAATTTAGAAATGGCATTTTAGCTTTTCTTACATTTACATGATCTCTCAAGATTGATATGATAAGTGTTTTTATTATAAGTACGCTTATATGCCAGAGATGAAAAATAGCTGATGATCGGAAAAGTATGAAGGGAATACCTCAACCCTTCTCAAATGACGTTGAAATCACCACACCTTGCGCGCCCAGGGAAGGCATCAAATGTCTTGAACGTTTTTAGGTATGATGAAATCACTACGAGGGTTTTAAGCATGCGTATTTTTGATCATTTCGTTTCCACAAAAGAATTCATAAACAATCATGTATCTTTTTCATCGATTTTAGCCGACGCAGATTGCACATTTAATAACAGGAAAGCCCGTGTTTCGAGTTGCTGTTGCTACAAATTACCTAAAAGACGTTTATTTTCCAAAGAACTTGGAAGTGAAGTACAATTACTCAGTTAACACTTTAGTAAAACTTGCGTTTGATTACATCCTTGTCAATCCATTCCCAGACGAAATAATGCCAGAAGGGTAGGTATTTTTTATATTTGTGCAGATGTGCTGTGTTTCATAGATTGAATGCCCTTGGGGAATTGTAGTTTGGTGGACTTTATTGATTGTTTCTATTTTAGGCCATTTATTGTACGAAGCATTTATTTTACCAGGCGTTTGATACATGGGGCATTTATTTACCAGGCGTTTGATACATGGGGCATTTATTTTACCAGGCGTTTGATACATGGGGCATTTATTTTACCAGGCTTTTGATACATGGGGCATTTATTTTACCAGGCTTTTGATACATGGGGCATTTATTTTACTTGCCTTGAATGAAAAGACGACATTAAACATCAGATAGAAAGGTTATCCAAAACTTTGCAGATGGTGCAGAATATTAAAACAGCACAAAATATCGCAACTAGTTTGGAGTTAAAAGTTTTTCCGCCTGACACTCCTCAAAGTACAAATTCGGGAACGCGAAAAGTCCAACGAAAGGATAAATTCTTACTGTCTTTAAAGCAACGGCTAGTTTGTTTAATGTGAACAGATTTCAGAAGGGCCAGGTAAAGCATCCCTAGCTTTACCTAGTAATACCTAGCATTCTCTGTGATGCGTGAGGGATTATCCGTATACACTCGCACAGTTAGAGTTTGCAGAATGTGCTGCTTTAAAGCAGAGTCACATTACAAAATAGTAGTTTTGGTTGTGGAGACCCGAGGTGACTGTTTCCTTGTAGGAGTTGATGTTTGGCAACCACAAGAAGGAACATGCCTGTCAACTAATCTCAAAGTAGTGCGACAAACATAGCATAGCCTATCACTGGGAAGTATATGAATATACAACAATGCCTCAATTTGTGAACGTCACACAATGTTTGAATTTAACAGGGAACGCTTTATTACTGACATAAGCTTGCGTGAGGTGACAGGATCGAAATACGATAATAGTACGGCCGTTCTCCACAGAAACAACAAGGAACGATAAAGAATTGTTTTCTGCTTTTTAAAAGTAAAATATAATGTATGTTCTAAACCGCTGGGCAGTCTTTAATCTTTCACTCACAAATACATTTCGTCAGCCCTGCTTTTTAAATATGATAATCTTAGCAAGACAAAAAGAGTCGTGTTTCAGAAATAGGTACTATTAAGCCTTTCATCTTCTTTCAATGAACTCGGACTCTAGGCCAAGTTGGCCTAATGGTCAATTGCAGCTCACACGTTTATTCAAGACGAGTCAAAATTTAACGGTTAAAGGCATGGGCCAATTGTCCCATATTCAAGATATGAACTTGATTGAATGGATTATTTACGTAGTAATGGCGTGGTGGTGGAGTGTCAGTCTCACAATCCGAGGGGTGTTACTTCAAACCGACCCTGAGCTTGCCTACCACGATCCTGTGCTCTGCCATCTGCTGTTGTAAAGTAGGAAAGTGTGTCTAGAGAGGTAGGACAGAGACGGGAATGCCAGCATGAACAGCATGAATAGCAAGCATGAATAGGATGAATAGAATGAATAGTAAGCATGAATAGATTGTCACCGGAAGGGTGGGAGTAACCCCTTTCCTGGTAGTAGCTTCGGCCTTGAGCAGGGTGAAATAATCGTTTAAAAAATTCAATGGAGAAAGCGTCAAATAGTGTGTGTCGATGGGCGTGTACGCGTCTAGTCTTCCCAAGGGGTGGAACTGAGAATAATAATCAACAACAGGACTGTACTAAGGAGTAACGTCTGTTGTAAAATACACTTCTGTGTCTAATTGTAGAGGGGGTGAAATTACAATTTTTCAAAACTTTTCACCCCAATTTTATCCAATAATGACTCCCCAATTTATGATGTTTTATGAGCAATTCTCAAAAGGCTGAAAAAGTTGGTAAAAATCATAAAAATCACCTCAATAGCACTTTATTGTGACAGAAAAGATACGCCACCCTCCTGCTTACTCCACACAAAATACGGAAGAGTACGGAAGAGCTCTATCTCAGTGCAGTGTACTTGAGTTGCTTCCCTATGTAAGTGAATGTCTTTGAAAACGACCATAATAAGTCTCCCTCAACTTACCAAATTACATAACTAATTCCCTATCTATTTCCTTTTTGCAGGCATTATTTTTTTGTGAATATTACTATAAGACACGATCTTAGTGCTTCGAATGGCACTGCCTCCCAAGTAAAAGTAGCTTATTGGTTTCCAAGCGATGTCTCTTTCACGAAGATAATTGCAGTCACAAAACCTCCAACTTTTACTATAACTAAATCAAAAGGATTTGTTGAAGTCTTGGTATGTATAATTGCAAAATGTTCTACTTAGTTCAGGAATTGTGAAAATCTTGTATAATATGAAAAGACTGTCATTGTACAGTTGATAAAAAAAAGCCTTGCGTAAGTACTCTTCATCTGCTATTTGTTGCCCAGTGTACATTATGATGTTTGCCGCAACGCTTGTGGTAGACGTAAGGAACAAATTGGGACGACACTTTTTCGCCCTCCTTGTTGTTCGTCATCCTTCAAAATCTGATCTTTTAACAGATTTTGGTGCATTTTTTCTTGCAGCAACTTATTGAATGTAGGCTAACATTCTGACAATGGAGTAAATGAGTTAAAGAAAATAGATAACTTTTTGCTGATGGGCTGTATGGTAGATACAATTTTATGAGCGTGTTGCGTATGTGAAAGTTGTAGTAACTAGTTAAACCCAGTTTAACAGTTCTTTTAACCTAAATGAGTGCATAGAAGAAAGGCTAATAATAACAATTGGTTTTTTTCAAACTTATATCTTTACAGAATACTTAAAACTGCTACACAGTTCAATATTCACTTACAGTAGCCATATCTAAACTTTTACTGATGTAGCAACCCCATAGATACAAAAATATTCCACAATGGCCACTTACTCTACTGATTTTTTAGCAGTTTTCAAGACCATTTAACACGAGGAAATGTTAGATTTAGATAACAAAATAACCTATGGCCATATATATTTTGCTTAGTGCTTGGATGAAAAGCAATACCTTGGTGTAACAGGAAGATCTACTTTATGTAAAGAGCTAGAAAACAGAATACCAAGAGCCTTATTGGAAGGAAATAATGACATAATTAGTCAAAAATACTATCTTAACGTGGTGATGATCAAAAACACATGATTTGGGTGAACTTTGTTCATTACATACTGCATTACTAGTCATTATGCAACGTGACGTCATACACACAGCTTTGCATGTCAGTTATCACCTTTCACAAGATTATGCAATCTAACTGCTAGAAAGAGGAGTTGGAGGTAACAATCTTTCTTGTCAGGACAAAGTCAAGCTAGGAGACGTGATTCTTATGGATTTTCCTTCAGTAGTTCAGCAAATCAATCATGCTGGTGTAAATTTTCTTTCAATCAAAACTAGTAAAAAACGGTTAGATTACTTGACAGTTTAGCAACATGTAGGCGTCATGAGTCAATATCAGAAAGTCTGTCATATTCACCCTTGAAGTTTCCAAAAAGAAGCAAACCAGGGTTTGAGATTGCTATTGATCTACAAATCTTCTGTCTACGTTTAACTCAAAGGTGGAGTGTGTCAAGTATCAGGTTTTCTGCCACACCGACCCGTCCTACTCTTCGTTCTGGAGCATCGCTTCAAAGTAGTTGCTGGTTCAGTTCCATTGTATGCCACACTTGTAAAAAGCAGCTAGAAAAAAAGCAAATTGTTTAAATTGTAATGCTGTTCCAGACGTAATTTCGGCTTTATGAAGACCTTTTTCGATCCTGACAATAGATAAACTTGTACAGAATCGAGCGTGCAGAGGGTAGGTAGAGTAAACTGCCCTTCAACGAGCACGGCATCGTTACTATTTGAACGGTCACAGTTTTCATAACTCGAACTAATAACAAACCTAAAGACCTGACAGGCATTCGCATCCACGATAACTGGCAAAATAGTTAATCTCCTTTACCTCTCTGCAACGAAGTTTGAATTTAATAAGAGAGATTTGTCTGCCCTTCCTCATTACTCAACTAAACATAATTCCTCTCGTACTAGTTATTTCCTTTTGACTTATGCTTTTTGAGTTTTATTTCTTCAAAATAATCTTTCGATTATCTTATCTTATCTTATCTTATCGTTGCAATTTGGTCATCTATTTTTTTATCTTCAAATCTCTTATGTAGCTCTAAACATTTGGAAAGATATGCATTTTGATAGTTATTGTTGATGATTAAAGTCAATAAAAACAGTTAGCTGTAGGAAAATTTGCCTTGCAAAGCTGCAACGTTAGATTTCGTGAATGCCTTGTATACTTACGTAGGAATTGTCGACTGACGTCGGAATTGTCGGCTGACGTCGGAATTGTATGTTGACGTCGGAATTATTGGCTGACGTATGAATTGCATGCTAACGTATTACCATTATTTTTCTGTTCCCTTTTCTAGTTGGATTATTTACCAAAAACAGATTCAGTAAAGTTTATCTTCAAATTTAAAGTGTCAAATATTGGATTTAAGTTTCTTCGAAAAAGGAATTTGCACTGTAGCGGGCAAGGATATTACAAAGATCCTGTGAGTGGAGGATACAAAATTACGACCTGGAGCCACACAGTGGCAGTCAGAATGGGTAAGCAGGGTTACATTGTCTTGAAATAATTGAGTACAACAAAACATTTTAAATTTGTTTTTGGTTTCTTCTTTCATGGTACTATTATGAGCTGTGAATGATAAAAGAAGAAGGTAGGAGGCTTTCATATCATAGGAGTGTCTGCAATGTTTCTTCATGTAAGAATTGCTAAAGTAAAATGGGGTACCTTGATAAACCATGCAGTCTTTGTAAGAGTAATTGTGAGGCAGAGTATAATTTATTGCATTTACATCAATGACAATTTTAACAGAAACTTACCAACTTAAATGCTGATTGAAATTCGTTCTTAATGAGGATGTACAATAGATTACTTTTTAATTGATGACAGGGCTCTTAAGAAGAACTTCAGATTTGAACTCAGATACGTACCCGTCGTGCGCAACCAATGTTCGGTATTATAGTATGCATATTTGCAATTTATCATCTCTCTGTTTTCACATATGCAGATCTATCCACCCAAATGAATCATCAACGGAGACTTAGAAATTCAATTATCAACCTTTTTCTGTCGCATGAAATAGTACCCGTTTGAAGTATGCTGTTTTTTTCAATTTTTGAGTCGATGTAGAGTGTTCACTGTATCTTTGCATGCTGCAAATGCGGCCACAATTTCATGACATATATCAATCTGGCAAAAGTGTGGCTAGAGATATTTATATAATCTGCTTGAACAAACGAGATAGTAAAGACTTATTTTCGATGTGTTAGCTGCAAAAAAATTCGTCGTTTATAAGTTAACTAAGTCATTCGTTCATTAATTTGTCTATTAAGCCTCATATTAAACGTTTCCAAATATTTTACCTCTTACAGTTCAATAGGGGAGAAAAACTCCAGCTCCGCTCGCCTCTGATTTTAAAGTGCTCCTACGCCGATGGTGAAAATAGTTTGAATGTAAGAGCCATACTTTAATATGTGCTTTCTTGTCTGCCAAGGGCATCGATCATCACCAATCAGCACATAATTTTGGCTAAGTTTTGTTTCTTTGTCAATATTGCTTTCTTATTTACTTCTGTTCTCACAGTGAACTATTGAAATTCATTTTCCTACATGAAGTACATAACAAACGAAGTGATAAAAGCATTATTTGGTTCTAAGTTTAGGAGTCGTTTGCTTAAATGAGCACTTTGACTTTTAAACTAGTTGTTTTCTGGTACCGTTTCTGGCCGAGTTTTGACCACACTAAAACGTTTTAAACGAGATTTTGAACAGACCTGCCAAAAACTTAAGTATCGAAATTCCACAATTTGATGCCAGATACTAAAAGCCGGAAAGCTTCAAATCATAAGGTTTCAACACTGACGCGAGGGAAAATGGCCTGCAAACACCTGCTCTTTTTGGGGGAAGGGGGGAGGGGGTCCAAAAGCTTGTAGGCTGAAGAAAGTAGGTTCCAGGCTACTTCACTACAAAGCTCCCCTGAGTACTATAAGGTTAATGTAAGCTTGTCTCTTTTTGTATATTAGGAATTTGGAAATCATATTTTAATTATCATCATAATTTTTGGACCGAGGGAGAAAGACTGATATTACCCTTAATCAATCACATGAAGAAGCTTTTGAAACAAAAGGAGAAAAAATTTTTAAAGCTGAAAGCACGTGAATTTAGTGGACGTCAGTCATGCTTCAAATGAAGAGAAAGTAAAGTGCAAAGTTGAATTATAACAAACGATTATCTCGACTCCATTCAGGGTAGTTAGCAAAGACACACTCCTTCCACTTCTGTCTCCACCACAAGCATTATGACTTCTCTATCCCCTCTGCTATAACTCCGTCTTAATGTACGGCCTGTCACTGTGAATTCGCATTTATCGTCTGAAGAAGGTATTTTCTCCTCATCAGATTTATTTCCTTCAATTTGAGTAAGAAGTAATAAAATCGAGTCTGGAAACGTTGACATAGTACACAAGTAGGAACCTAAGTGTAATAGCTACAGTGTCCTAAATACTGATACTAAGTTGTAGATCGGAAGTCTAAAGTTTTGTAACAGCGAGTCTTTAACGAATCCTAATCTACTTCCAAATCCTATTTCTACTTGTAAAGCGCTGTGATATTTGGTAAAGAGTTCCCTGATTTCCTTCTTTGCTAGACAAAGTTACAACTTTCACAGACAGTTCGATGCAGTTATTCCTTGGACGAATTCCGGGAAGGAAATATCTGCATACATATGCACTTGATCGACTCCGGTCCACTACAAGATGGGATATCATCAACTCCGTGGATAGTCAAATAGACTTTTTGTCCTTCAGAGAAACAAACAGCCCACATTTATACATAGGTACACCGGGCTATAGCCATGTGCTTTCCTATAGAAACCCACCACCAAGTAAGTGTGCAGTTGTTGCTACTGGTATCCTTGCAATTTGATAATACAATATATGTTTGTGTATATATATATATATATATCTTCTAGCATTCTGTTCTCATAATCTATTTATGCGCTTATCTTTACGCGCATCACAATAGGCAACTTTAAATTTAGATTATGCTTTTGTTTTTTTCTTCATCAATTTTAGTTTCAATGGATATGAAAAAATCCTGTTAAACTATTTTATCTACAAAAGAATACCACTGTAACATGCTAATCGCGCCGGTATTGTAAAAGCTGTAGTATAAATCTTGAGGTCCTGTAAAGAAACGTATGTGATCAAGCAAAACGCGAAACGTCATTAGAAGTCTGCTCTCTGTGGTTTATATATTCTATTTAGCAGTGGAATAAATGTTCAACCTCTTGGTTTATATATATATATATACATATATATACACATATATCAATGATGGAATTGCTACATACTTACACATTGGTCTCGTTTTGATCAAAGTACTGTACTGTGCAATTGGTACCACATATTCACTGTTGATACGCAAATGCCATTTATCACGATTTGCCAACTGAGCCTGCCATGAAAACAGACTCCAAAATCTTGTAATGACTGAATGTAGACATCGGTTTTGTAAGATCTCGAAGGTGAAAAATCGTGCAACACGACGCTTTTCCACTAAGCTACGGTCCCTCACCAAAGGGAGAGAGAGAAACTTGGGACGTCTATTCTTTGGATATTGCGTCACTACATAGCCCCCTGCTAGAGCTAAAGGCATGAGGCTTGATTGTTTGCGTGTCTCTGTTAGCTAACCCGACTCCAGTGAAGTGAGATGAGTTGCAGGCGTCGTGGGTTAGAAAGAGAGTGTATATGTGTGTGTGTGTTTGTAGAGCCTGTTGTGCGTCTTATGTTTGCAGGAGCGTGTTCTTGTCTCGGGTCACCATTTTAGTCGAACGTGACTAATAATATATCAATGTGAATAAAAGAAAACTCACCAAAACGAGATAAAGTTGCTTGTACTTTGACAGCTTGTTAGTTCCCGTCGCGTATCGAATAAAATCTGACCCAAACGCCCCTTTTGTTAACGTACCCATTTCCCCGGCCAGTCTTACCGTGAACAATTTATCCTAACCGTATGATAATCGAAAGCCGGCAGTGTCCTTTCAGCACACTCAATAATTTTTCCACGGTTTTCCCGTTGAACGCAGGTCGCCTAAGATCATACGTAGTTACGTTATTCCACTACCGTAGTTACACCAAGAAAATTTTCACATGGCTGCAAACATCATTTTTATTATCTCCAAGCTTTTCCCTGTCATAATATATTGATTCCGTTCTGCATTATAGCTTTTAGTTGCCGGTATGTGGGTTTTAGGTAGTGATGACGTAAGATTCGGCTCACGGCTTTTTCTTCCGGTGTTACCAAACAGTACAATAGTTCTCAGTGAGGGTTTTGGTCGTTGTTATAGGGTCTTAATAGCACAAGCTGTATCCACCTACATTTTATTCACACTGAGGTCGAGGATTGAATAATAATAAATAATTCTTAAATTACCCACTGCAAAAGACTTAAACTCTGTCTGTGTTATTGCATATCTGGTTGACCACCAGGGAGGGAGGGGGTATTCAGTTCACTTACCTTCAAGGCATCTTCTTCATTTCCTTCCATCACTTGTAAAATTAAAGCTGCGATGACATTAAAACCTTGACAGTATCCTATTCCCTTATTCCATCGTGCATATGCTAATAAAACCCGTTTTAAACTGGCTCTGTCTTCCGCTGTATCGTTCTCAAAGAACCAACCGCAACCTGTTCTGTGTAGATCCTGTAAAAGATAAGAGATGACAGACAGAATTTAAACGTATTCATTTCGACTGGCAGCCAACTTGTCACTAGTGCTTAAAAAGCTTACTGTGTCATTTCAGGGGCATCTTTGGCCAATGCGACCCCAACCCCTTCGTAACGATACATCTGGTCATATACACGGAGGGAAAGTGTGACGTCACGATTTTGAAAATATTTGAATTACGGAAAAATACATATGTTTTCATGTTGCCTTATTAGAAAGAATGCCAATGACTAAATCTGAGAGTGATGCCCCTTCCCAAAGCCGGGATATCAGCTTTCAAACTTTAAAATCTCTCTAACAAAAGCTTCCTATTTGATGCTGGTTCCTAACGTAAGTTTAAACACTATGTACACTACAGGTCTGGCATTTTGCAAGACAGACTATTCTAGGGTAGCCGCTAGATATCTGGAGTCAAATCTTACTATTTCCAAAACTTTTGATTTGTCACTTTCCCACCGCATTAGAGCCCACGTCCGTGACGTCATGATAGCAGCAACAACCCCACTCTATGTAATCTAATATCAAAATATTGGGTACAACATTGAACTTACTTTAGGTCACGATTTACGTGTGAAAGATAAAAAGGCAAATAGATAAGATCTTTGTCGTGCGCCCTTGCTTAC
Source organism: Carybdea cf. marsupialis auct. non (Linnaeus, 1758) (assembly GCA_010016065.2). NCBI lineage: Eukaryota > Metazoa > Cnidaria > Cubozoa > Carybdeida > Carybdeidae > Carybdea > Carybdea cf. marsupialis auct. non (Linnaeus, 1758). The sequence continues at coordinate 2,279 of JAAAKL020007264.1, read as the reverse complement.
TCCACGAAGTGAAATTGGTACACATGGACGGAATGCCAAACATGAAATTCAAATTTCACAAACAAACAATTTGTAATAACAGTTACATGTTGCTTATGTCAATGGAGAATTATATTTTGTGGACCTGGGCAGTCCTGTTGTTTCTTCTATTTTAAACATTAACCTCACTTCATTTCCCCGTTACCTCACGATTTGAAGTCATGATAACATACCATGGATGCCAAGCTTCATGAGACTCGGAGTAACCTGTCTTCTCAAACTTGGTAAACTTGGTATTTTCTTGATATTCAGATCTTATCTCCGGCTGAATCGCAACTGTGTCCAGTACTTCATTAGAAATACGTTAAACTGCTTTATGCGAGTCAGTGCAATCTAGCCCTGCCCTTTTCGAACTATTCTAAATTTCGCCAAGCGTGCCAACTGCAGCAACAATTACAATTCAGGGAACCCTCCAGACATGCGACTTGATTGCATGTCACGTTTTTGCCTTCTTAAAACGTGTCTGAGGCTTTTTACTTCCAAGATATCCCGTCCTCTATTGTTTTAGACTTCGATGGAAAATCTCTTGTACACAACGGGCCACTAACAAGTTTTAAACGGCTGTTCTCATCGTGTCGTTACAAGCTAAGAACCCTTTATCGCTTATGCACCCATAAAAATGCATCAATAGTCCATTGTTTTAGCTTCGATTGGAAATAAGTGTATCTCCAAGCTCAAAGAAATCAAGGTGCAACTTGAGGTCTGGGAATGAATGTTCGCTAGAGCGGCCAAGATTCAAGACTTGTACATTAGGTGATCGTCTCCTTCTGTAGCGGCACTAAAATCATGTAATGCTTTGCCAGCAAAAATAAGAAAAGCTTCCTGCATTTCAACTTCTAAACAAATACTGAAGACTCATCTTTTCTTTGTAGCATTTGGTTAATCATCCTGGGATCATCTTAGGATGATTATGGGATCATCTTAGGATGATTATGGGATCATCTTAGGATGATCATGGGATGATCTTAGGATGATCATGGGATGATCTTAGGATGATCATGGGATGATCTTAGGATGATCATGGGATGATCTTAGGATAATCATGGGATGATCTTAGGATGATCTTGGGGTGATTATGGGATGATCTTAGGATGATCATGGGATGATCTTAGGATGATCATGGGATGATCTTAGGATGATCGTGGGATGATCGTAGGATTATTTTAGGGTGATCAAGGAATGATCCTGGGATGATCCTGGGATGATTGGGAGATTATTTAAGGATGATCCTAGGATGACCATAGAATGATTGTGCAATGATCCTAGGATGATGTGGGATGATTGTGGGATGATTCTAGGGTGGTCACTGATGAAGGGCCCCATTATAAACCTTTATAAAAAGCTATGATTAACCTCACAGCCGTCTGTATCCATTTAATCCGACGAATTCTTGCTTGACGTGCTAGACATCATTGCTAGAAGTCATTGGGAATACTTTTTGGTTAGGCCACCAAACGACAGTACAAGCCGTAAGCCACACTGAACCGCTTCTTTCATCGTGCGTAGCCACCTGATTTGATGTGCACTGACACTACACTTAGTAGTTGTGCATTCAACTTGAAATAACCTACAGTTTTGGATTTTAAAATATCCCCTAATCCCTGCTCCAAGTTTGAAAATTACCATTTTGGAGTTTTACATGTAACTTGCGTGATGTTTTCTATTTTCACAGAAAATTAGTAAAATGGAACTTCTATTTGTCTACGATTGTGGAACCTTGGCAAACTCTTTACTGCAAGGTCCGCATAGAATACGTTAGCACTCACTACTCGTCTGAAAATAAAAAAACCCATTACTCTGTAAATCTGTGAATTACAGGCCTCTGATAAGAAGGTAGTGTTGACAGTTATAGGAGAATAAATTATTCAATAGAAGGCAAAACTTGGTTAATCAACGAATACAAGATAGTAGTTGAGGGATCTGCAAAGAACACCTCTTAGTCTAGAATACCAGGGGGCAAAGAAAGCAGGTCGTTAGACATTTCTGGACCATTGCACTGTATCTCACAAATCGCTTGAACACACGCGACATTTGCTCCTCGCAAAAAAGTAGGTATGACGCATTGCGTTGTCCCTCTCTTTTCCAAATCATTCCGCCCCCCCCCCCCCCCCCCCCCCCCCCCCCCCCCCCCTCACCCCTCCCCCCCCCCCCCCCCCCCACCCCCCCCCCCCACAAAAAACAACAACAAAACAACTTCCTCTGCGAAATCTATTCTTTTATATTTTTTTTCAAGCATCGTT
>JAAAKL020007263.1:0-17074 GCA_010016065.2 Carybdea cf. marsupialis auct. non (Linnaeus, 1758) | reverse complement strand
TTTTTACCAAGAGACGTAGTTTTAGTAACCTCAGTAATTTTAAATTAGTATTTTAAATCAAGAATTTTAATTTGACTGATACTTGGGTGCATTATTTGCCAAAATAGTTGAATATGGGGTCATTGCTTTATCTCAGACGTAATTTTGATACGCAGTGTAAGTGAAAATGGGTACAAATAAAAAGAATTATGACTGAAAGAACAAAGGAAATACAGCTCCTTCTTGGATTAAGATAGTCTTTGAAAATCAGTTAGTATATCAATCAAAATTCTTTGTAGTAAGAATATCTTGGTTGCTAGAAGTAGCACAGGGTTTCAGTGTGAACTACTGCCTTAATGTAAGTCTAGATCAGGATGTCAATCGATTGTTGCTTTTCTTTTTGGAGGAAGTGAGATGTTACTTACCTTCTTAAAGTTGACGTCTTCATCCAGTATGACGCGTGTGGTTTATAACTGTGTTACGAGATACTATAGAGCCAAGAGAGATTTTAAAGAGACTTTTGTCGCTTGCTGTGGTGTCTGTATTTTCGTCTCTGAAAAGACGTCACTGTCCGTGTTGCAGTTCACCAACAAGGCTCATCCTTGGTAGTTGCGAATCACTGGTCAAGCTAGCTCGATGCAGAATGTGAGTGTTGGGAATTGTATCTTTCCATGGGACACCAAGAATTGTCTGACGAGGCATGTTTTAACCAGTGGTTGGTCACATGGTGAATGACTCCAGTGATGGACATAATGCTGTCAAGATACTGGGAGTCTGAGTGGTTTTGAGGAAGTTTTCATCCGCTAACAAGTCCAAGATTTGAGTATCTTCTTCAACACATTGGATAATTTTTCAACCCTATAGAGATTCATTTTGTGAACAGGACAAGTATTTGCTGCGTTGGGAACAAGAAATAGTGTTTAGAGATTGGAAGGATGATGTGACCCAAACGCTTTACATTGCTTGCTCATGAATGTAGTGTGATTGATAGGTATTTTCATTACGTTTTTTGGAGGATGGTCTTTTTTTCAGATGATTAAATTCTGAAATAGAATCCGAAACAGCAGCATGAAGCTTTCCTAGGCCCTTCACTTTCCTTCCATTTTTTTCATCAAAAAATGTATCTTTGTGTCTATTTTATGTCTGTCAGGTTCTTGGAATAGCATTTGCCACTACCCTCATGTCGGACATTCGTCGTCAAGTTGCAAAATGGGACCGTCCACCACTATTGCCAAGGCATTACTACAGTGACCGAGGAGTGTAAGAGAACAGAATGAGGGTACCTGCTGTTGTAATGTTAATTAATATGCAGGCATGGTATTTGAATGTTTTGGGTTTTCCATCTTTATGGCTTCAGCCAGGTTGACAATTGTTTTAACTGCCAAACAAGTTATTAAGGTTAACTAATGGTCTGTAGCAATTTTAAAGGCAATGTTGTTGGGAGTAAAGCGTGGTTCTCATACACCATGAGCCTGATCGCAGACAGTCTCCGGCTGTCTGCCATCATTGCCGACCTTGTGTTCACATAAGCTGCTTCTCTCTCTCTCACTTACGCTGAGGTCATATGTTGTCACATGACCGAGGTAAACAAAGAACCTTTTATATATCCCGTTATCGTTTGTGTTGCCATTGTAATAGAAGGTTGGAACTCTAGACGTGATGGACTGCACCGTTGATGATGTTCTCATTTTGATTTTCCTATTGCTACGATTGAAAATTTGAAAATTAAAGAACGTTGTAGCGCATTGGTGGCCATTGTTATTTAAATTTCATAAGTGGCAAGAATGGCTTAGGCCAGGATCGCCGATGATCTATGATATATGAGAAATATTCTTTATTGAAAGTGTCTTCGGGCATAGAAAGCAGGAGACATCTCACCGACACACGAGTTTGAACTAAGATGCTTTGCATCGTTACGAGGTTACAGAATTGATGCTTTAAGGCGTTGGCTCCGTGGAAATCACTTTCTACGAAATGTTCTATATGTATATGGCAACGTAAAGCAAACTCATTTGAGTCATTGGATGCTACCCTCCGTAAAGGAAATTCACTAAAACGTCCGAACAGGTATTATGTTAAAATGGAAGATGACCAAGAAAAGAGAACTTATAAGTCGTCTATTTATGAACCGACATTTACTATAAGGTACAATACTAAAACAGGGAATCAGTTTAAGGGATGTGCAAATATTTGAGTTCTTGGCGAGATTGAAAGTACAAAAATTTTGGACTTCAAAATTTAAGTAGGGTTTTCTTTGTAAACACATGTTCGATATTAGTAAAACATGAATTTTCAAGCTCTGAAAGAAAACAGGGCAATGACGCATAAGCAACCGATGGGGTTTGACCCAGCGACCCAGTGTGTGTTCTACGGATCAAGGCGAACCAAATGATGACATATTGTATTTCTCCTGTTGCTGTAGTGGCTGTCGATCCACCAATGATGGACATTGTTATCCAGCTGTACGCCATTTTTTGGACCAGCCCCTCTCCGCCATGGGACATTATCATCTGACCCCTCAATCTGCCCAAAGAGCTAGGCTGGTTCGAATCCCGTTGGTAGGATATTTGCCATTTCTCTGTATCCTTCCCTAATTTATGATTGAAAGCCCTCCCTTCTGATTAAAGACCCTCCCTTCTGATTAGAGACCCTCCCCTCACATTGAAGACCCTCCCTTCTCATTAAAGACCCTCTCTTCTCATTAAAGACCCTCCCTTCTCATTGAAAATCCTCCCTTCTTATTGAGGACCCTCCCTTCTTATTAGAAACCCTCCCTTCTCATTAAGGACCCTCCCTTCTCATTGAAGACCCGCTCTTCTCATTAAAGACCCTCCCTTCTCATTAATATTGCAAATTTTAGACAAAACGTAACGTCATTATAAAAGTGCAACCAGTTTAATGTATTCCACCATTTTCATTTTAATGAAAACGTTACGAAATGCTGGAATTCGTGACGGTGTATGTGGAAACCATCCCTCTCCACAAGTCCATATCTGCTTAATCGTTTGGGTGGTTACTTGATTTTATTTACAGAGATATAATTTTGAAAGCTTATATATATCGTTGTTATCATTACTACTATGATTTTAAAAAGCGTCTGTTATTGTTGAGTTTGCCCATATTGTAATGAGTGAAAACAGTTAGACTGTTGTACATAATAGATCTTGTGTAACTGGAAAGTTTCGAAACGAAAAGATGACAATCTGGTTCTTTAAATTTTTATTATTGAAAAAAATTACAGTTTCTTTTTTATTATTTCTCGAAAAAATTCCATAATGTCCTTTCAGTTTAAAGATATGAAATCGTGTTGACTGTTATAAAACTGTAGCGTCATACGGTTGCTTTAATTTAACGTCTTGTAGTTTTATGCAGCAACCACATCAGTTGTTCCTAGAGGCCACCTCAGTTCCAGCGTGTTGTTAATTTTTGAAAGGAAAGGTTATCTAAGAGACGCGACGATTTAGGGACTTCGGATTGGTCTGAAGGAGGCTTCATCACAGATGAGTGCCTGTCAGAAACTAGTTTTCTTATTGTATTGTTCTTCGTGTGGTTGGGCGTTAAATGTAGAGGTATTATTTCAAGTAAGAATGGCACCCAGTTTGCCAGTTAGAGTGGCAATGAGCTGCTAGCACATGAGCTGTATAGCCCCTGAAAATTTACGAGTCAGTTTTTCGACATCAGAGTTATTATCTTTGTTCAAGACATCAGGTTGAGCACAGCAGCCAAAGTAAGCTGGTCTACGGTAGAGCATACCTCTGCCCATGTTCCAATCCACTTCAGTTATGTACTTCCACCATATCTCAATCATAAATACTTGCCACCTGCCAGAAACAAACTTCCGTACGTCTGGCAAGTAGTGAAGGAGGAAAGGTTGTATGAAGGACGTGTACATTAAAAAATAAAGAACAGATTGCAAGAAATGTATGGATTTTAGCGACTGGCTCATAGCGAATAGATCAGTGCTGCCCAAATAAGGAATTTTCTCAGTTTCTTGTAAACGGATTATGACTGGGTGGGGATCATCACTAGTGAGATGTAGTCGTTAATCTGACACCAACATCAATAGCTGTAATACGTGAGTTTGCAATGGGTGTGACATAGCCAAAATAGAGGTGTAATAGTTTCCAATAAGCTTTTTGTAGATGTGAGGATGTTACTTTGAAATTCTTTAGGACGATATGATGCTGTGTTGTAAAAATATAACTGCCAGCTGTTTATAAGTTTCGCTGGGCTTTGGCCATGTTCAGTTTCTCAAAGGACATTGACTTTCTTGTTTTAAAGTAGTTTAAGTCGTAAGAAACACATAAAGGGCTCTTAAGTAACTTAATAATGAAGCCTGCTCGTGTTAGTTGTTGTAGTAGTACGCAGTTTTATTCTTGCAAACCAAATCAAGTACGATAAACTTTCCTTGATTTGAGTACTATATACTCGTCTGAATAGAACCCATTATTTTCAATCTGGTAAGAGATCAGTTGCCATTGCTGTATAGTGTATGAAGTAAGATTACTTAAGTTGACGATCGTACGTACTATAAAGCATATGACCTGTTTGCTTATTGGATGCTTATTTCATCTTGTGACCGATCACGGATCTTGAAATTAAAGCCGTGGAGTGTGTAGGCTTGTCAAGTTGAAGGTACGGCAAAAAGCAAGAGAGACTGGCGTCGTTAGGACCTGAGATTGTGCTTTCTTCTTAAAACCATAAGCCAACTGAGAGATCAATTTGTCTCGTAAGGATCTTGCCCGATATCTTTATCATTCTTTTACGGGCCATAGTGTTTGAAAAATGTTTTGATATAATTTGGAATGCCTTCAAGGAAAGGAAGAGTAGCTGTTTGTTTCGGTTAGGTTATGTATGGTACTGCTAGTATCGTAAATCAATTATGGATGTTCAGAAACATTTCCTATTCTCCATGTTAAATCGTCCGCATATCGCAAAATGTGCCTATCCTTAAGAATATCGTATTTTTATTATCCTAGCCATTCATCAATAGCTACAGAAGAGCAACGCGAGTGACTGCTCTGCTACTGTTTTCCCGTTTTTGTTGACGTTTTCAGATGCATATCGTAGCTCATGTGATCTTTCCTGGAACCTTAAGTTGTATAGATTGACAAAAGTAAGATCAAAGACCGAGCGCAACAAGGGACGTTAAATTTAAGGGTTAGTTGTATTATGATTGCCGATAGATATTTCAGTGATGAGTTTTTTTGTACAAGACATTGTGATTTGATGAGTGGTCAATAACCATCGGCAGCCGTAGACTCATGGGTGTACTAACCTTTTTACGGTATCGCATACCACTACTTAAATTAATGCCTAGACTATATGAAGCGGATTTCACTCCGGTAGGCAAGGTAATAAGAATATTTTATCATTTTTAAAGTGGCATGTCACTTGGAAGGGTGGGGTACAGCTAGGAAAATGACCCCATAGCTTGGTAGGGCGCGAGGGGGAGCTTCTGATGATATCCGAGCTTGTCTTCCGACATGATTATACTTCGAGAATTGAAGTCTCAACTTTATTAGATTATGCTTCTCATATTTGACGATGTTATGATCGATACTCTTCATGTAGGAAGGTGAATCTTTAGGTGGGGGGGGGGGGGGTAAGGAATGCATCTGTGTTACACTGGTCAACTACCTGTTGAGATAGTATAGAGGTAAATTGTAGTTATTGTTCAATTGGGTTGTTATTTGGTGACTGGCAGAATTTTATGCTACGATGTATGTTGGATCACATTGATGTATACTTCTTTATATTTAACTTTCTGTGAATAATTCACACAAGCGAGGTATTGTAAAGACTTGAAGTTAATTGAACTGTTTAGAAGTGAAACAGGAGCCCAGTTATTAGAGTGTGTGTTGGCTCTTGAAAGTCATACGTAATCACTACAAGGCCTTCAGGGCTACCTTGTTGACTATTCAATATGTTGTCAGAAACTGGTAACCCATCTGATCTTAACAAAAACAGATGCTTAATCCATGACACGTAAATTGTAAGAGAACACCATTTGCCCCATGGTTCAGTACGAGAGGTTTACAATTCGAATCACATAAGGCGTCATTAGTAATTTCAAAATGGTGTCACTTTTTAAAGAACTCTGTGCTCCACTTAGATTTCTACCCATTTTGATCCCATTCTGCTATAGTATAGCTTCCGCTACAGGTTTTGTAATAATTAAATTAGACATTGACCCTTTATTTGGGAGACGGGACATTATCTTCCTGTGGTCTAATATGGATAGTACATTGAGCCAGTTTTCTTTCTTTGTCCTGGGCGCTTGATCAGTGGGAGAACACGTGTCCTGCTAACCTTATTTCAGTGTCAAGTCTTTCCAAGCTACCCTGATTCATGTTGTAACAATGTCCCGTAAATGTTCTTTGCAACTGAGTTGTACTGAAATAGAAGTTGTGATTAGCATAGCTATGCACTAATGTAAGTACATTGTTTTTAACGTTGTTGACACTTACTAGTAATTTGTATTAGTACTAGTTATTTGTAATTGTCGAAACTTGGACATCTACTTCTGCAAATTGTAATGCCGTTTCAGAATCTGTTATGAAGGACCTCCTCCTTCTCAGCCAACAATTTAAGCATAGACTGCCCCAATACATTTTCTTCAACTTAGGCCGTGGCATTTTGTGTTACTTGGTGGCATAATATGCCAGTGTATACGTACAAAGGTTACTGCTGAAGAGGCAGCATTTTGAGTAGCATCCTTCGCAAGGTGTCCTTGCAAAACACCCAACCGTTCCTGTCAGGAACTGTCACAGCTAACGAAACCATGTTACTTCAACCTAATCTGAATTCTGTTTAAGTACAAGATGATGATCAAGAGGGAGTAGTCAGTCACGCCCAATTCTGAAACAGTTACCTTCGGCAGGGTAGTTTAAATGTGTCTAAGGTCGTGAGCCCTAGAGTTGTTGCTTAGTAGTGTTAGTGCATTTGTGTTACTAGGTTTTGCAGTGCATGTTTTATGTCAAACATTCTTTGATACTTAGGTTGATGGTTTTGGATCCGAGGGTCTTTTCAAGGTCATTTTTGGGAACATGTTCGATCCCTTTCTTTTACGTAAGTTTTCGTGCGTTTCTATTCATGTTATATGCATGCAGTTGCTTGTTTATTTTGTGTTTTGCGAAGGTTAAACCTATTTATTGGATGTAAACTATCTGGTTTGTAAAATATTGGCAGCAAGATAACGGAGATTTGCGACTCAGTCATCCATGCTTACTTGCGATTGTTTCGTTATAGTATACTAGTGGAAGGGAGTTATCAAGGGTGGAAGGGAGTTATCGAGGGTATAAGGAAGTTATCTAGGGTGTAAGGGAGTTATCGAGGGTATAAGGAAGTTATCGAGGGTGTAAGGGAGTTATCGAGGGTATAAGGAAGTTATCGAGGGTATAAGGAAGTTATCGAGGGTGTAGGGGAGTTATCGAGGGTGTAAGGGAGTTATCGTGGGTGTAAGGGACGTATTGAGGGTGTAAGGGACTTATGGAGGGTAAAAAGGGGTTGTCTTTGTTAGAAATGGATGTCCTAAGTAAAGTTTTCGGACGTATTGTGCTTTCCAACGTCTGACAACGTAATAAAGTTATGGCACCTTGCACCTCCAAAGCAAACTAAGTAAAACGGGCAGGGAGTGTATAGGGCAAAGCAAATGTGCCTCTTGCAGGAAAAAGGATTGAAAAATCAACAAGTGCTCAACAACTCAAAGCAGAAGTAGTAAGAATTAGACTCCAGAATTCAAAGATGCCTCTCGTCGGGGACCATACATTTATGATGTCGGTAAAGAGGAGGGAGGGGGTACAACAATATTTAGATATTTTTAGACGTCCAGAGAGAGAGAGGGAGAGAGGGGAGGGATACTCTTGTTTTAGATGTCTCCGATCTATTCCTCTTCTTCATTAAAAGCAGAGAAATTAGTTACAGATTTTACAGAACTGATTTTTTTACTACACACTACCGAATCTCTCAATATTTCCTTCAAATTGTAAAATGTGCCAAATGGAATGCCGCAGGGAGTTTCGCACGCCATGGTTGAGGTTGTTTCCTTTCTTCTTTCACCCCTTCCATTTCGACAGTCCTCCGAAGGGCCCGTAGTGTCGTCCATTGATGATGCGAGACCAACTTATCATCGTCTATGGAAACGCAACATGATTGATTCGTTCGCTCGAAACAACAAGTACTATGCACGACAGCTAGTGCCCATCTGTTAAGACGAAGGTGCTTAAAACGTGTATGTCAAAAGTACGATATTTACTACCCAACTATTGCAGCGCTAAACCGACACAACATTTGCGATGGAATCGCGGATTATGAAGTTTCCAGTGATAAAGAAATGGAGCAAACCATTAACAAAAGTGAGCTCGGAGAAACTGCACCAATCATCACCATATTTGAGATGCTTCAAAACGGTGGATTTATCGAAGATGAGGACGAGAGAAATGTTGATGACTGACTGACTGACTTCATTCTTAGTTTAAAGAAGTTGGAAGTGTTGAAGTAGACATTTTGCTTCTTTTGTAAGTCAAATATTTCCGTTGGTTGTTATGGTTGTGGTTGGTTGTTATGGTTGTGGTTGGTTGTTATGGTTGTGGTTGGTTGTTATGGTCATGGTTGTGGTTGGTTGTTATGGTCATGGTTGTGGTTGGTTGTTATGGTTATGGTTGTGGTTGGTTGTTATGGTTGTGGTTGTGGTTGGTTGTTATGGTTGGTTGTTGTGGCTGTGGTTGGAAAGGGAGAGGGGGCGTTATCATGCAAAATTTAGACGTCGTGGTGTTGACCACGCATTAGCCACTTCTTTTCACTTCTGATTGATATGAGGCAAATACAAACCAACATTTTGATGAACACATGAGACAAACAACTCCAGAAATAAAAGGACTAGAGATGAAAAACTAACTTTTAAAGTTGTGGCATATTTTTCAATTTTTTAGGTCCATTTGCTTTCATAAATGTAACTTATTAAAATCGCGAATTTTAAGTTAAAAATACAATCTCAAGCATTTTGAATGCAAGCCATGATCGCATCTATCATACTGTATTACTACACTATTTTACCCACTCTGCATTATTCTCGTGAATATACCGTCCGTAAAGAGAAGTTGATAAAATCGGATCAGTCTACTATCAAGCGTCGGGGAGTCTCGATCAAATTCCTACTGCTAACATCTTTGCTTCATTGTAGTGGCGTCGAATAAATGAAGTACTTGAGTATATTTCAGGGATAACATTTAAAAAGAAGGGAGGGGTACTAAGAAATCGACTCTTACAGCATGATACAATTGTACCTAAGAATAGGGTGTATTTTGATGGTAAGAATGTGAATTCTTATGCCAAGGGCATTTGAAGGTGCCATCATATCCACGTCTAAATTTTGTACCTTGGTACGGTGAAGTCGAGTACAGTACATTTCTGCATATGCATTGAGCACAGGAATTGAGACGCCGTGGTGTAGTGGATAAGTTCCTTGCCTTTAGTTCAAGAGAGTCAGGTTTCAATTCCTGGATGGGTGATTGGTGCCGTCCGGAAGGGAATCTGGTCTTAAAGTGCTCTCTGCTCCAACAAGTCTCAAGCACATGGGCACCGCCCTAGCCCCTACAAAGGGGAGTGCACGGCGTTAAAACCGCATCAATTTAGCGCAGGAATAGAGCTTCAACCGTTACAATTCAAAGACCTTTGATTCCCTGTCATCTGATAAAGCCAACCATCTGATCCCGCGAGTACTATATGTACTGTATATCATATCACCTACAAGGACCCAAGAAACAACCGAAAAATGTTTGCGAGGAAATCTATCAAGAAAATTCCCTTATTCGTATCAGAGAATAATGCAAGTAAGTCGTAAAGTACCCATCTCAAATATATCTGTCATAAAATCCATATCTCACCTCTAAATTACTAGCTTATATAAGTTGCTTATGCTCCTCTTATTCCCCGTCCAGCTCTTCGTACACATAAGATTATTAATTACAAAAGTTTGGATGAAGGTGTAAGAGAGATTTACATGGAACATGTTTAAACATAACTGTTGGCCCCAGACAGAAATGTGCTTAATGTATGATACTGGAATATGAACTAACCACCTAATCGATGTTCATACTATGGTTACACCGCTCACAACATTCTCGGACATTTTCTTCAAACAATACTGTACCGGTACTTGTGGGTTACACTGACATTTATATCGCCTCACTTTTGACTAGAAATGTTTTAGTCTATTATTACTTGGCGGTGTTAGGCGGGGATAGGGTTAGTAAAATTGAGAAGGGGGGCAAAAAAGTGATTTCACTTGCTCTTTCAATCGACTCTCCCTTCATAGCCCATACACTCACGTTCCAGGTCTTTTCTACTGTTCACAAAAGTCACGTTCACTCGACTAAATGAAAAATCGCAAAAAGAAAAAGTTGGTAAACGTCTGGCAATAATGATTTCATATTCACGTAATGGCTCGTCAGACGGCTTATCAAATTAATTGCGTAATTGTAAGTGCCCATAAATTACCCCCCACCCCCAACACACACATTTCTTTTCTCAGTATTTGCTCCATATAGTGCCTCTTTTCAGACATATAGTTGCGGGAATTTCACATCAGGGGCAGTCTGGTCCCACCTTTCTGCTCCTTCATGGAGATCGCAAAGGTGCAGACAGAACACTAACTAGGGCACTGAACGCGACCAGTAATGAAGCAAATAAGATAACAGACACCTTTTTACATAATCCCCGACAGGATAAGATCGTCACATAACAAATCAAGAAGAATTTAGAATATGTTTTCCCAATAAAATTTAATAAAACCTTCTAAAAATTTAAAAATTGCATATACTTTGAATAATGTAAAATTCAGTGCAAAATATTTAAACCTAGAATGATCGTCTTAGTTATCTTTATTCTTGTTTTCTGTTCTTTTCCTTTTTGTTTTAAAATTAGCTATTCCATTCCTCATTCCATTCTGAAGATCTGTAAGTATTCCCTTGAAAAACCATCGACTCAAGCTGTACAATAACCTATCGGAAAAATTGAGACCAAGCATATATTAACTTGTATGTCGAAAGAGACGACGTATTAAGACATACTGTCAGCGACTGCTCTCAAATACACAATATTCTTCAGCGAAAGCTACGAATGCCCTTCATTCTTAAACAGTGTAAAGAAATGTTCTTCCATTTTTTACTTCTTAAGTCTTGTAGAACCTTAAGAATGCCGACTGTAAACACGAGAAAGATCTTATCTGAGAAAGACGTCGACAATCAGACGTTTTCGACCACGTTTCTCTTGATAACTATAACTAGAACTAAATAACAGACCAAGGCCTTGGGCATCAAGTCACCAAATGTCACCTCCCTCACTTACTCATGACACTACTTTACGGCAATTTTTGTAGACCACACTGAGAAATATTCGTCGCTCTTTGCAAAACTAATTCTCTGAAAAACTAATACCGTTGATTTTGACCCTGGAAAGAAATTGTAGCAGAGTTTGAAAATCATCTTGTAAAATGTGTGGGACAAGCTGTACGTGACTTTTAAATCATGAAGGGAACCTTGGAATGCTCCTCTAAAACATTCAGTAACTCCTCGGCGTAGTTGGATAAAGAAGCATGTTAGATGGTTTCTTTAACATTAATCGCGACATTTTAGTATTTAACAATGTAAGAGTATGGCATACCAGAGTGACAAGAGGATGCCCGATGCTGCACTGATGGCAACCCACGACCAGAAGACTCTCTTCCAATACCAATTCGGCTGCTCAATGGCATCTGGACACAATGCTGGATGCCGATGCTACAAATACAAAGGTAAACAATACAGTTTAAAAGCAACAGGCTTCTGAATCTAATCAAGAAAATCCACACAGGATAGAGAACCAGGAAACCGGGCTTGTTCACCTACTGTAAAACAAATCTCACAGGAACGCTGTGTTTCGCAGTACATTACAGGAGACCCCTCTCATTTCCTGGAAGATTTGTGCGTACGTCTAGCACACTAACACAAGTACCTACTGCAGACGTACAAGACGTCGGTAATATGGAAATGATGTAAAAACAAATCGAATTCAATAAAGAAATGTTAATAAATAAAAACGTACGAATATGTCAGGTCAAAAATGCTTTTCCCATTACCCATCTTGCAAGGGTATAACTGGGCAATTTTTAATGCTAGAAACCAAATTCCTGGATTATTTTCTGGGTAAGTGACAAACCTTTTCCAGGTTGCAATGATTAGTGCAATGGCATTTTTGTCGCGACAGGACCGCGTATGGCTCCCCATCGGCACCGAATGTACACATGTTTCATTTGAAAACTGTATATATAGGCTAGGGCAGACAAGGCCTACGATAAAATTAAGTAAAAACAATAACACATAAACTTAATTGTGCTCGTGTTCAATGACATAGAATCAAGAGAATGTAATACCATGATGTCTAATGTACGTGACAATGTAAGATTAACAAATCGTACTTACACGTTCAATGTCTGATAAAGATACATTCACAGCTGATAATTTTCCCTCTTCTCCATAAACACTAAATGATATTGATTCCTACCAAGACAAACAAAAGGACCGATATACATTTTTTCTTCTATTAATACTTTTTAACGTAAAATTGATGATGTTTCAAGTCATGCTCTTTGCACACCGTATTACCAGACATCGTGGCTTCTAAGAAAGAGCAGTCAGACGAAGGGAAAGGTCTGAGAGGAAGCTACAATGAAAGACTCCAAGATCCTCCAACATCCGAAGGAGGGAAGTTGAATGCAAGGCCCCAAAGCAGGTCCAAAGAGTCGAGGGGGAGGCTTCAAGGAGTCCCATGGCAACTTTGAGGAATCTTATGTCCCAAGGAATCATGGATACCCAAACCAAACTAAAATAAAGGGAAAGTTCTTTGGCGAGCAGAGTAATGCATATTTGGTAAGTAGAAAGTGTAATAATCAAACCCTCCTTATTTCGGTACTAATTTTAGTTGACGAGTTAGATATTTCTAATGTAAAGATTCAAGTCATTACTATGCATCCCTGAATGTTTTTCAAAAGGAAAACATCGTGTTAACACCCAAAATTCAGAAATGTCTTCGTATTTATCTTTCTCTTATACCTTAAACTTATACCGTTACATTACAAAAGCACTTCCTTCGTTACAAGATTTCTTCAGTTTTCTACTTTCACTTTTCTTGGCTCGCACGAAACAATTTATATAGTTCACCATTTCATGGCATTGACACAGCAGTGCATCCACATAGGGTGCTACTACCTGGCCCTCAACACCTGCGTCAAGAAAAGTATATATATAACCTCCCAATTGGATCAACAAGAATCCTAGCTTCTTCAAAGAAAATGAAAAGTTCCCTTCTCCACCAAATAGGGTCTCCAAACCTTGCAGGGGCTGGGGTAGTAACCAGGAATGGTGGGCAACATGCCGATATAGCATATTGAAATGACACGTCGCAATTCGTATTTGCAAGGCTACTTTACAAAGATTGGCTCGACTCTTACCTTATTCCAATCAATGTCTATTACTCCAAAATTGTTCACCGTAATGACATTGGATATTCTGTAACAAGAGGCTATCACATTCCTATCAAAGCAAAACATATAAATACACAAAGTCATTTTAGCAACAAACAAAGTCATTTTAGCAACAAACAAAGTCATTTTAGCAACAAACAAAGTCATTTTAGCAACAAACAGATACACTGTCAGTGTGTCTCAACAATACGAAGATCTATCTCTAAACTGCCATTGCGTGCACTATCACTGAACCACTATTACCCGCACTGTCATTGAACCTTAATCAAGCACACAATCACGCTAGGCCAAAAAAGCAAGTTTGCAGATCAGAACGCCGAGGCTAACTTCCTGCACACACAAAACACAATAGTGGTACTAAGCACCTTGATAACATACGATGGAGCTTCTTGTAAACAATAATTTATTGACTCTGTCAATCGCGATACTTTTGAAGCAAATCCTACATGACGAGTACTGACCAGGAATATGGGCCTCAACAGTGCATGCGCAATACACTATGTTTAATATCCCATACTATAGGACAACAACAAAAGAAACCCTGCTCATTGCCATAAATGATTTTCATAAACCCAAGCAAATAACAATTAAAATTTGTAATACAAGCTCCAGAGACGTGGTATTGATTAAACAACTACAACCACCGACATAAAAATGCCGCTCATGTTCTTGATCAACAATAAAAGACAACAGTCTGCGTTTTACAAGGAACAATATTTCACACTAACACGAGCTCATTTTCCTCATATTTAGAAAAGAATGTATGTGGTGCAAAAAATAGATCAAGAATAAAAAGGAAATTTTGCCTGAAAAAGTATAGCGCAAAAAAGTAAAGTGAACAAAATGAAGTATGGTGCAAGACGGGGTGTATGAAGCACGAAAATAACATGGTGAAAAAAAAATACGGCGAGAAGAAAGGATGGTGGAAGATAAAAAAGACGGTGCAAAAATTGGATGGGGGAATCAATAGAAATGGTGCAAAGGATGGGGAACAAAAGAAATGGTGCAAAGGATAGGGAACAAAAGAAATGGTCCAAAGGATGGGGAACAAAAGAAGTGTTGCAAAGGATGGGGGAACAAAAGAAATGGTGCAAAAAATAAAATGAGGGGAAAAGAAAGTACGGCAGAAAGAAAGAAAGTACTGCGGCAAAAAGCATTGTGGAAAACAGAGGAGGAAGGTTGGGAAAGAAAGGATTGTGCAAACAATAAAATAAGGTGTGCAAAGAAAGCTGGACGGCGAAAAGCATTGTGGAAAAAGAGATAATAATGGTTAAAAAGAGGAGTATGAATGGAAAAAGAAAAAATGGAGGCAGAGAGAAAAACGGCGAAAGAAAGAAAAAAGTATGATGGGAAAAAATGAAGGAAGTGCGGGTGGTAAGGAATTCAAATTGTTGTAATGGGAGCCATAACACAACGGTAATAAAATACCTGGGAAAACGTCCAATACATCGGAACATAAATATGTAAACGAAACAATTTCTACATTTTTAAGGGTCGTGATTACACGAATCCAAACTCTCCTCATTACAAACAGCTGGCTCCCTGAAAGACTGATGGCTTAGCTGCCTGAAAAACTGATGGTTTGGCTACCTGAAAGACTGATGGTTTGGCTACCTGAAAGACTGATGGCTTGGCTCCCTAACAGATCGATGGCTTGGCTGCCTGAACGACTGATGGCTTGGCTCCCTAACAGATTGATGGCTTGGCTGCCTGAACGACTGATGGCTTGGCAGCCTTACAGATTGATGGTTTGGCTGCCTGAAAGACTGATGGCTTGGCTGCCTAACAGATTGATGGCTTGGCTGCCTGACTGACTGATCGCTAGGCAGCCTAACAGATTGATGGCTTAGCTGCCTGACAGACTGATGGCTTAGCTGACTTCAAGACTGATACCTTGGCTGCCTGTAAGACCGATATTTTGGCTGGCTGGCTGGCTGGTTGTCTAATTGACTGATTGATTGACTGACTGACTGACTGAGTGGCTGGCTGACGGACTGACGAACTGACTGACTGACCTATCCACCCACCCACGAACGACTGCACGACTCACTCTCGGTGACCAACACGCAACCTAGTAGCTCGTAATGTTTATACACATTTACTCACTGCTCAGATATGATCGGTCGATCCCAAATCTTTAATCGTGATATAAATAATACATGTCTATATGTATAACTACTTCCAGATGTTTATAAATTCAATGTCTTTGTTCCAATTAATCAATCGTTTATTATAAAAATGACCTAGTCCATTTGTTAGAATTCATAAAGACGGTTTATTTTTCTCCGGCTGCAAACTACTGTTCAAAATTTACTTACAAAAGAATGTCAATCAATATTACCACGGATGCACATATGCGTAAATAGAAAGTTAATAAATCGGTCCTTTCAATTAGTCGAAAAATTAAGTTTGCTGAAGCTTTGGCATACCCATAATTTATAGTTGGTGCTCCAAGAAAAGTTCAATTGAAAACGAAATAACTACACTCCGTAAAATGGAATTGACGTTGTATAGATCGTGGAAAGTGGGCATGGTCAGAAAATTTACAGCTGGTTTGCCAATCAAATGCCTCTTTCATATCCCCGATGTTTACAGCTGTTGACCCTTATCACTTTGTAAACGATGAGCAAGAATCTCATCCGAATCTTCTGCTCTTAATACACTGTTAACGTTTATCTAATGAAGCGCATATAGTTCTCCAAGACCATTATCAAACATTGAGAGACTTGTCTAACTGCACCATACAGTGAAACCACTTTGACCTTCATCTGACACTCATCTGACGATAGTCAGAATGAAACACGAAAAGGAAATAAATGAACTGAAACTTGCTGTGGCTTGTTGAAAGCGACAACTTGAATTTGAGCAGCCTGATTAGTTATGATCTGTGAATAGCCGACAAGCGCCAATGAAAAGACACATTTTCATTCCCAGAAACGAAGGCGAGATTCGCTTTTGAACGCTGGACAGGACTGAATGCGAACATGGTTTCCCTTTTTCATAAAATTTAATGTCCAGTCATAGAAACAAAATTTTAATCATACCTTTATCATGTAAATACTAATTAAATCTGAAAAAATCGTCAACGAAAAAAGACAGCATCACTACCTCAAAGCTGTCAACAACAATCATGGTCAATATGATGGGCCGCTTCGTCATCTTCATCATCACCATAATCATCACCATCATCATCACCATAATCATCACCATCATCATCACCACCACTACCACCACCACCATCATCATCATCACCATCATCATCTCCATCATCATCATCACCATCATCATCATCATCTTCATCATCATCACAATCATCTTCATCATCATGATCATCATCATCATCATCATCATCATCACCACCACCACCACCACCATCAACATCATAATAACCGTCATAATCATCATCATCATCATCATCACAATCATCATTATCGTCATCATCATCATCACAATCATTATCGACATCATCATCATCACAATCATCATTATCGTCATCATCATCATCACAATCATCATTATCGTCATCATCATTATAACAATCATCATTATCGTCATCTTCATCATCACAATCAT
>JAAAKL020007262.1:0-17074 GCA_010016065.2 Carybdea cf. marsupialis auct. non (Linnaeus, 1758) | reverse complement strand
AATTCTAACTAATATAGGCTTTACATAAAAATTAACACGAGAGAAATGGTTTTGTACATCAAAACAACATCCTTGATGATTGAACTTCCATGCTTGTCGCTTAGCATAAACTCCTACTAATGTCACTGAGAAAAAATTGCTCACTTTTACAAAGGAAAGCTTTCGTGTGAAGCCAATTATTTCAAATACAATTAGTGGTTGGACTAGCTTTTGGAACTCACTTCTGTTAATATTATGAACATCATGATACGCTGCTATTTTTCAGGGTTTAAACACTGGCCTAATCGTTAGCATTAAGCAAGCCCCGCTGTTGTGACGTCCATCTTTACTAGGCAGGGATGATGCATTTCTATTGGTTTACCGTTGAAGCAGAATTTTGCAAGCAGTAAGAAGTAGAACTGATTTCTACTATTCTCTGCTTGTAAAATGTTGAGGTGACATAGCTAGACATCACGTGATGACTTCTAATGGGCTTGTGGAGAAGTAGGAATTAGCCATGAGGCCCTGACCACAGAGTAAAGCTTCAACAACTTCCACTTTGTATAATAATGAAATTATGATCCTTGACATCACTCAGTTTATATTTTAAGTGCGAAGACTCAAAGCTCTTGATGCTGTTCCTGAGCACGCTTACAAAGGGACTCGATGTCATTTATGCGGATTGATTGACACATAGAACTGTCCTCTATACTACTGCAGTATTCAGTGAAGGGGTTTCTTCGACCATTTTGGTGTGGGTGCTCTGGATTTCATCTCCTTTGTTGCAATAATTGACTTCCTTTGACGGACCATAATTATGTAAATTTTTTGTATCCTCCTCCACTTCCGGTGCCATATCTTGTGAAGTTGGCAATCATGAACTGCCAGGCATTCCTATTCCTATGCTATTCTAAGACGCTCAATCTTTTCCATTCCAGCCCATGTTGCAATTCTCTGAATAAACTTGGTTCTTTGACGCCCTCGATCTCTCTTTCCTGCTATCTTCCCAGTGAGAAACAGGCATTTCAATTTTCCTTTCCTCATACAGTGCCCTAAGAATTCAGCTGGTTTTTCCTAACTGCACTTAATAACATGCGTTCTCTGCGTGCCCGCTCCAAAGCGGCTATGTTTAAGGTGTGACTTGTCCATGGGATTCGCATTACTCGCCTGAGGAACCACATTTCTGCTGCCTGCAAGCAATTATCGATTTCTTTGGATATTGTCCAACACTCACATCCATATTTCAGCGTAGCTAGAACATAACGGTATAAAAGTCTAGTGGTTAAGTTTCATTTTTAGGCTACAAAGAAGGTTTCTAATTCTATAGAAAACCTCTTTTGCAATAGATACTCTCCTCTTGATTTCACTTTCGCGCCTCGTATCTGATGTAATCTATTTCCCAGATAATGACATATACTCACTTGCTTTAGACTGTTACAATGAATTTTAATGTTGCAGGTAGGAACACCTTCTTCTTTGTAACAACGAGACCTGCAGGTTTTTTTGCAATTGATGCCAAGTCCTTTCTTTTCACTTTCAATACCAACTTTGTCTGTAATTTGCTGAAGGTTAAATTCCGATGATGTAATAAGGACGGTATCATCTGCATACCGTAAAATATTAACTTTTGTGCTGTCCATCTCTCTGGTAGCTCCTCTAGTTTCCTTAGGATCCATTCGTTGTTTATATTAAAAAGATCCGGGGAAAGAATGCGTCCTTGTCGTACTCATTTTCTGGCTTCAACAAACGTATCCTCATCATTGCCAACTCTGATTGCTGCTGTTTGTTTCCAATACAGATTTATGATGATTCTCATGTCCTTGACATCAAAGTTGATCTCACTCAAGATGTTCAACACCTCCTGATGCGCTACGGTGTCGAGCGCCTTGGTATAATCAATACAAAAACCAGGTACAGGTCCTCTTTCATTCCAATAGCTTTCTCTTATAGAATTGTCAGCATGAACATTCCATTCCTGTGACCACAGTCCTCAACAAAGCCACACTGCAACTTTGGTATTTCTGGTTTAACACCTTGAAAATGATATTCACTACAGGGCACCTTGAGCACAATGTTCTGTGTAACTCACATAATAATGCTCAAGGTCTTTCTTGGTAGAGCAGTGAAGATGGGCTTGCATATATCTTGAGATGTTTCTTCTGATTTATATGTCTCGATTAAGACATTAGCTTCTGTCAGCTTCAATATTCCTCATCTCCCTCACGCTCTTAATCATCTCAACACTTATCTCCTCAGGACCAATTGCTTTGTTGCTTTTCATAGTATGCACAACATAATGCAGTTCATCTTGCAGAATTTCTGTGCCATCAAGTTGCCGGTTGATATGTTGCAAAGTTCCTCTTTCAGCCGCTAACAATTCAGTGATGTACTCAGTCTAACTCTCAGTGACTTTATACTTCTCATAATGGAATCTCCTTTCTAGACTTACGTTAACCGAAACAGAGCTGTGAAACCATGATCTAAACCTTTTATCAAGTTTCACGTTTTCACTTCTGGAAAACAAATCATCCTTTCAAATCTACCATATCGTAAACCTTGTTTGTAAATTGCCATTCAGTGCCTGATAGTCTTTTGAAAGCATTTTCTTCATGGTAGCAGATTATTAATTTAATTACTGCTGGTGGGTGGTTGTGCTGAGAATGATTGTAAAAAGGTTTTCATTTTCTTTGCTGCTAGGTGATCATTTACCCTTAGGTCGGTTCATTGTGACGCTGGGATAATGAACTACTTTCAAGTTTTCAAGCAGTTATCTGTACACCTTTGTTCTTAAGTTTCTATTAATTTGTTTTTTATCTAGTAGGCCTATATGTGCCTCTCTTTCAGTTGGACGTTCTATCGACAAGATTGCCTTCTAAGTAAAGTTAACTTTTTGGAAGAAAGCTGATTAACATTTTTGCGTGTAACCACGTGTCTACAGAGTGACCATGCTCTATCATACTAAATTCATGATTACTTAATGCAAAGACATTGATAAGAATATTCTCTGATTCCCATTTCCATTAAGTCAATCGGGAGGAAGTTTTGGAGTAACCTTTTGTACGGGAGGTTAAAAATAGGGCGGAAATCCTTAGATATTTTAAGAAGGGTTTTCTTGAAACAGGTTTTTTAAAAATGATATCACTTGAGTGCTGTATTGCAAATGTTGGCATCTAAAATACACATCAAATTTGAAACATTAAAAGGCAGTGTAGCTATACTTTAACTGCTGCTTATGCAAAATTTGAGAAAGCAAAGTTTCATAACAAATTTTCGTACTACCTCCTAACAAACGATTCTTGCCATCGCAACAGACATGCAACTTTTAGAGGTCATTCATCATCATTCATTCATCATTATCAGCTATTCGTGCCAATGCAAGGCAGACAGCCTCCAAAAGTCTCTCCATGTTCCCTGGTCTTGAGCTCTTCTCATCCAGGTGATGCCAGACTTCTCTTCTATACTGTCTCTATCTCTTCTTTGGTCTTGCTTTTGGCCTCTTTCAATCTCTTGGAATCCATTTAGTACTTTTCTTTGCCCATCAATTGTTCTCCATCCTAGCAATATGTCCTACCCACTTTCCTTTCATTTGATTCACTTTCTGCAAGATATCTATCACTCCTGTTCTCTCTCTGATGGCTTCATTACAGATTTTTTAGAGGTAATAGATGAAATAGTAACAGAATAAACTAGAGGAATAGTACAAAAATGCAGATTAATAGCTTCTATCAATAATTTCATTTCAGGAAAACGTAATAGGGAATAAAGTGAGCAGCATAAGACATTTTTAACACATTGGGGAATGAAACAGCGTTTTCAACTGGCTTTCTATCTTCCCCAAGGGGGGCGCAGGGAAGGCTCTGCTACCGCTTACGTTTTCACTCTGGATAGTGGAGCGTTTGAAAGTATTGTGTAGACGCTGTAAAATTCACAGTGGTAACGATGATAGGACCAATTCTGCATAGATTTCGTCGCCATAGTTACTGTGAATATTTGAAATGTGGTGGAATAGAAATATATTTTTCCCTGTTCCGACAGTGGATTTTCTCTTTAATAGGATCTATTGTGTTGATACATGTAAAGCACTAACAACGGGAACTACTAAATTGGTTAAACCTAGTGAATATGCACTGATGACGTCAAACATTAGTCACAGAGCAACAGGACTGACTTTATAAATCTTGCTTCAAAAGAACTTGACTGATGCAGATAGGAGAAGATTTAACAGCCTTGATATTTCTATTCAATTGCTTTGATGCAGAGCAGCTTAGTTAGGTTGTTGGTTACAAAGAAAAATATGCAGCAGTATCACGTGGAGCCCGTCTAGTATGGAATAATTACCTCTCCGAGAAGTGAGCATTTGCAGATGTGCTTGACGTGCAGCATTGCTATGTCTAACGTAACATCTAAACAACAAGCATGCTGATAATATCCTTGTTCAAAATTAGCTTCGAATCATTGAAAGGGCAATTTCAAGAAAGATTAAGGGTGACGGTGGTGTTCAAACTCGTGCACGCTATCAGTACTCATTGCTAGATGTGGGAAACCACATTTCATTGAATAACAAAGGTTAAAACCAGCCGTTCAGGAAATAATAAAACCATTACTGGTTATGATCCATTCTCCTGTCAATTGCACAAATTAATGAATTTTCAGCTTGGAGAATCAATTAAAGATCTTTGTGTGCTGAATATCAACTGTGCTGTGAGCTAAGAAACATCCATTTTGCCATCCAGTTTAACAAGTCTCGCTTACATGACAGCAACGCCCTTCTATACTACTATGTCCGTTTCATAGGTGGTCCAGAAACGATTTAAGAAAATGTCGTTTGTATGCCCTGTCCACACTAATACAAGCTGTCAAGTTAGAGATATGTTCTTCCAACATCTTGTGGTGAAGTTCATCGGCCACAGGATCCATACATCATCTTATATAATAAGCTACAAGGGGGGTGTGTGTGTAAGCGGGAAAGGCGGCCAGACTGCTTTGCCTCTCATTATGAAACTTTGTGTGGACACTCTCTTGAACCAGGGGCAGGTTATTAGCGAGTTTGTAGCCTCAGAGGCGGGCCCTGGGAGCGGCTGTAGGCAGAAAGTCGGTACAAATTGTATTCCCA
Source organism: Carybdea cf. marsupialis auct. non (Linnaeus, 1758) (assembly GCA_010016065.2). Lineage (NCBI taxonomy): Eukaryota > Metazoa > Cnidaria > Cubozoa > Carybdeida > Carybdeidae > Carybdea > Carybdea cf. marsupialis auct. non (Linnaeus, 1758). The sequence continues at coordinate 11,982 of JAAAKL020007262.1, read as the reverse complement.
GACCTCCCGGATGTGTCTTATGAGTGTATTCCAAGTATAATCGGCACCTAATGTACATATATCTATTGTGTGCAAATTCTATTAGAAACTTCTTACGAGGGCATTCCAAGCTAGCCTCCTTTGACAAGAACTCAAGCATAACTATCCCTATCTCATTAAAGGCTTTCAAGCTCATTGACGGTCTGCAGATGAAGCAATGTCTCTATGTTGTCTTTTGTCACCGTATTATTCATCTATGACCGCTCGAGGCGAAAATTATCTGGAAAAGTGTCTTACGTGGTTTCACATTCAGGTTATCTTCTGATTCACATTTGAGCTGATACAGATCAGGAAATTCAATAATGGGACCTAAAAAGAGAGCCTCACTTGGCAGTTCAGGCTAGGAGATGCCGCAAATGAGATCGTCAGAAACCCTTTGAGGAGACTTATAGGCGACGAGAGCAGTATCGCCAAAAGTACTTCTCTTGCAAGGTCTCAAGAGGCTGAAAACCGCAAAATGCAAAACCAGGATCGCAGGCTACGCAGACAACAGACCGCTGACGATATTGAGGAACACAGGGAACAAAACCAAGCACAGGAATTTTTGAAGTTTTGAGACTGCTCAATATCTAAAGAGAGAAGTCTTTTGCAGTTTAGAGACTGCTCTACGTCTGACGTTTTTGCAGCTTTTAGACTGCTCAACGTCCAAGAGAGAAGGCTTTGCAGGTCTAAGATTGCTCTACCTTCAAAGAGGGACAGCTTACGATTGCTATGGAAGAGGAAGAATGTCTAGTTATGGGAGGGTGGGTCAGAGGGTTAAGGTAAGTACCCATCATCATAATTTTTTATAAACAAAAAACTCTTCCCGTGCAACGCCGGGTACTTCTGCTGGTTTTAAGTTACAATCAAAGCAGTAAATAAGAGATCCCTTTGTATTATAGGCTGTTTTGTCAGTTTTACAGGAACACTGAAGAATCGTCCTAGCAGCTACTGTTAGATACTAAGGTTGGGTTGTTGTATAAAGTTACTCCTTATTCCCATTCTAGCGCTCCATCTCAGCCATATTTCTCCAACAAATTGACATCGAATAGTTTAAGAACGCAATTGAGTTTCGGAATAGCATGGCTTATCCTGCCGAGGTATTTAATTTACCGAATGATGTCAGGAAACAGTTTCCAGGTGACCCAATTACGCTGATTAAGGTAAAAAGTTATTAGAGCTTTAATCATTTAGGTAATATTATTAACCTTGTCCAAATGGCGCAGGAACATGACTTTTTAATAGAGAATAGCCAAAGAGACTGCTGCAATTACATTGAAAAGATATGAAGAGACACTCCGACGATCTATGAGTGCTAGCATGAGTGATAGTGATCCATTCAAATGTCACAAAAATGCTAAATCTTGACTATCAGTATAACATTAGTTTTGCAAAATGAAGAGGTGAAGTAAAATCTGCACAGACGTAATACCGCAATTTCTGGATAATCGTGCGAAATGATTAGAAGAGATGATGGGGACAAGTTGAGCTGTTGGATATGATGAGATTGCCGACATCGTATCTTGTTGAATGTTGGATTAGTAGCGGTTTAAACCTACCTTAGAATTAGAAGAATATTTGATCGGTTATGTGGAAGAATTTTGAAGCAAAATGAATAGAATATTCTGGTTTGCGAGGGGGGTTCAAGCCCGTGGTGACAACCGTTTAGTAAAGTTATTCATAAGAAAGATTGGTAGAGGAGAAATATCATGTTTATGCATAATGTTGAATAGCATAAACTGGTAGCCAAGACATTAATTCTACCAATTTTTATTCAGGCTGAGCCAAATTCTTATTATATTAGAAATTCTACGTCTTGTGAGCGTCGATGATGTCCTATATCAGAATCATATTAAGTCTCTCTTGCTTTACTTGTGACCAAGCATGACAATAATATGGGGTAGACTAAAATTACAGACAGACAGAATTAACCACTCCTTCAGATATTGCTGCACCGCCGAGGATTACAGTAAGTGAGTTAATTAATGATTTGATGACAAATATCTAACTTAAATTATGAATGAATAGCAAAAACGTTCTTTCTATCTGATCTGACATGTTTTCACATCGATTTGCTATTGCCATTTACTTACAACACCACGGCAGCAACATGAGTGGGGAATATTTCAGCTCTCTGTTCGGCTCGGGGGCATTGATAAAATAACTTGAGACGCACTTACTGAAAGTGGCAGTGCAGTGAATCGTAAAGAAGACGACATTGTGATGACTGGCAAAGAAAACATCACAAAAGCTGCCTTCCGTCATCTCTCTATTGCAACAGCGTATAACATCACAGGGGGCAGACCAAGAGAAGAAAAGAATAGTAGAACTTGCAATGCTGAGGAAAAGTGTGACGTCACGATTTTGAAAATGTTTGAATTATGGGAAAGAACCTCCATTTTCAGATTGCCCTACTATTAAGAACGTCAATGGCTAAAATGGAGAGTGTTGCCCGTTCCCAATACCGAGATATCAGCTTTCAAAGTTAAAATCTCTCTAACAAAACCTTATTGTTTGATGCTGGATCCTAACTTGAGGATCCAAGGAATTTTAACAGAGTTTTGACCATAGGCGTTTGAAATTCAAACGCTTCTACTTTAAACACTATATACAATACAGGTCTGCTATTTTCGGAAACAGCCTATTCCACGGTTGCCTTTAGATATCTGGAGTTAAATCTTACTATTACCAAAATTTGTTATTTGTGACGTCATCACTTTCCTTTCGCACTACGAACACGTATACCATGTTGGAGACGACGGGGCTGCAGGATGTTAATTCAAGCTAGTGTTTAAAAATGTCAGCTATTTCCACTCTGGAGGGCATCAAATCTGTGGTAGACCTCTCGATATCAGATTATACGTGGATTATGTTACCCTGTTACAAAGACTTAGTATGGAAGAGGAGATAATGCTAATACTCTTTGGTCATGTGATCCTTGGAATAGATGATTCCATTAAAACATTGCTGCAAAACATTGAATAAAAAGCCGAACTACATGAAGTTTTAGGCATTTTAGCTAGGCACCAAGCATTTATCTCTTCGTTGACATTATGTCCAACTAGAAACACCAAAATTATTGTCTCCTAGTTATACAAGCCACACGGAGTAATTGTTCTAGAAATACAAAAACTCGATGGAGCTGTAGCAAATTAATCACAGTGAATTTAGAGAATTCACAGCCATTGAATTGTAAGGATAACGGGAATTGCTAAAACAAATTACCTTACGCATTTCTATTCATGCAGTCAAAAAAAGGTCCAACCAGCTGGTATTAGAAGTCTTGATGCATATTCAAAATAGCAGGCCCACCCTTCTACTTGGAGATATATCATGACACCTGTGAGCGAGTAAACTCCTATTCATGAGGTTGCTGGAAGTAGATCGGAAACAGTTGAAGGGCTTGAAAATCTCTGATCACAGTCAGAAGAGAGTTGGTGTCAGGTGAGTCAAGAGAGAATTAGAATCAGCCGTACTTCTCTCAAAAACCATAGTCGTGAGAGTTCATTAGCTAACTGAACCACAAACCTGCCTGTCACAGTTCCAAAAGATGCGATAAGTTGATAGTGGAAATAGGGCGCAAAATTTCGAAGAAGTTCTTGTGTCAGGAAATGTAAGCAGATTTCCTTGCCACTGTAAAAGATCTGGGATGGCTGTTGTTGTAAAAGAGAGAGCACAGTTTGAAGACGAAGGGGTGTGACACAATACTAGACACAATAAGAACAAAATAACCATGACTGTTTTAGTTTATCCCCATTTGACGACGGTGATATCACACAGTTTACGGAAGAGTATTTTTCTATTTGTTGGTTACAAAACTTTGTTTATCCGAAACTCCAGTTAGATTGGTAGGATTAGATTTTCTATAACGTCGGTCCAACTGTAGGACTGTTAACCAGCTTGCTAGTTCATTGCTGCGAATGCCACTATGTATGATACAATGGGTTAAAACGGGGTCAGGTAACACAGAAAGACTCAGAACAATGCCTTAGAAGAGTGGTCTATCGTAAGAATTTAAACAGACAAGAAAAGAAGAAGAAGAAAGAGTAGAAATCAAGTTAACGTAAAGTGTTTAAATATGAATCATTAAATGGCATAAAATAACAAACGGAAAAGGCAAGGGAAAGCCGAATTAGATGAAGAAAAAGTAAAAGAGAGGAAAGAATTTCAAGTTTCGGAATATGACAAGACTATCTCTCATTATTAGGTAGGCTATGTAAGTGGAGGCTTTAAAATGAGCAGATTATAAATAGGCTCTATTGTAAAACAGGAAACAACATATTGTCACGAACATTGAACCTCTAACGCAGCAATATTGAAAACCAAATGACTTTATTGAAATATCTGGCACATGTTTTCATGGTAATTCTCCGATGTCGAAAAGGGATGAATGAAGCCTGTGTGAGTCAGTAAATTAAGATTGGCATGCTTAAATGATACTTTGCCAAAGGTCAATATTATATATTATGAGCCAATTGGCTGCTTTGCTAGTCAGTCTTGGCTATTTGGATATTCCTAGTACTGGTAGGACGCATGGTCCTTTATTAACTGCTCTCTGAATATGTGTTTATTAGGTCTAAAAAGTGGAAGAAATCTTAATCCACCTATCGGCCATAGAAATGGGACATGGGACATGGGACATGGCGAAGTCGTAATCAATCTTGGGACATTGTTAGTTCTTATCTAAAAGCGTTTTGCTTTTTAGCAGGTACCAAAGAGCTCCATAAATCATTACAGAAGGTAAATGAATCTAAAAAGGAGAGAAATTCTAATGCAAACTTAACTGAATAACATATGAGGGTGACGCAGTTGCTGTGACATAGAAATACATAGATCTCGTTTTTACTAAAACTATGCATCCACTGCCATATACAGAGGTACACTCTGCAGTTATGTGACCTATTTGTGAACTATTTTATTGGTGACTCCTGTCATTGAATGAAACAGGGTAAAGCCAGCTAACATACTAAACGTACGTGATCCCTACAAAGGAGATTTATTGTAGATTATTCCTTAACGCAAGGAAATATGGGGAAAAGCGTATTCTAGGGAATGGTTTACCTCCAGGGTAAGAATTGCTGTTGATACCTCTTGTTGCTCTGACATAGCTATGATGGCTGCTTCGAAAGGGATTTACAAACAGTTTCTCTATGAGAAAATGTTCAATCGTGCACCGTTTCAAGTTGCTAAGGTACTAAGTTTAAGTACTGATTATGAAATTTTGAGAATTGTGGCCTTTCCCAATACCTAAAGAATAATTTTCCCAATGTATTGCAATACTTTTGACTTTTCTTTACATTTATTTATAAGTATCTTGAAAACAACATGATAAGTTTTCTAATTACGGTGTTACTAATTTTTTCTTTGAAGGATCACCCACTAACAAACGTAGAATATCTACGGTAAAAAACAATTTGAATAACTTAATTTCAGATCATATTTAGTGTAACGTCCATTCGTCATTGAACACGTTTCTGCTTATGATATGTACACCAAAAAATTATGTTTATTTTAAAGTTTATTTTATGTTATCTTCGTTACTCTAACATTGATTTAACATGTGTTGGCGTATCTGTCAACTTCCTTTTGTCTTGTAGGGTCACCATATCAAAATAAACATGTTTTGCTGTAGCTAATAGGTGAATTAACAATCCAACAAGTTATCACACCTAAATGACAGACGCTATGTAGTTATTGGCACTGATATAGCCATGGGCCTACTAGGTCTTGCACTCAGTTCTTGGAATTAAAAAACCTGTCTGGATAGAATTAAGTATATCTAGAGTTGAGGGACGGGGACAGGTTAGGATGCCTGCCGCTCTAAATCCCTCTTTATTATTAAAGACTTGCTCAATCTTTTGAAACTTTTACTACTATTTAATCTGTAGTCTCTCTAGCCCCATAATATTTCAATGACGTCATGAATACCCCCATTACGAACCAGCAACATATAGTAGAAAAAGTGTAGGGGCAAAACACTATAAATAAGTCTTGTTTTTCCTACGGAGTTCGTGGAATAGCTCTTAGTACTATGTCCTATGCTATTATCTTCTAAACGTAGATAAGTATCATTAAAGTTTTGCTATTCAACGGTATTCATAAAGTGTATTGTTGAACGCTGTTAGTTACTCATAATGTAATCGCCTCGGATTTCCCCCAAATCCTTTTTTTAAAAGCTAGTATAAATTTTAAGAATCCTGCCAGCCTTCAGACCTAAGTGACGAATACCTACCTAGTTAGTAGCCTTAACCTAGAGGCAATCTTACACGATACCCCCTCTCTTCCACTCCCCTCCCTTAGTCGTAAACTAAACATCAGCATGGTAGCAAGCTAGACCTGTTGTCAATGAAAGAGCAAAAATCTGCCAATTGTTACAGTATCTCAATATGCTTTTTTAGAAGAAACTACTTACAGTGTTTGTTTAAGCCATTATAGTGCGGACATTACCATTTCCCGAAGTTCAAATAATTTCAAAGATAACGCTTCATAGATATTGATTAACAATAAATGAAGGACAACTTGATTTACATAGTTGGACAGAGCTCGTTTGTTTATTGCGCTGATACCAATTGTCATGCCTAAGTGGCACGCATTTAGGAGCTATCATCATTAACATACTTTAGGTTCGGCTCTATTAACAACAACTTCTCCAGCCCAGGTCTGGGATCAAGTTTGCTAACGATGACGTCATAATTACCCCTCTACAAAAAGTTACCGACAACCAACACGAAATGTCTACTAATAAAAACCCTTAAAACCCTTAAAACCCGTTTCTAGTAATATGGAGCGGAGAAAGGACATCTATTTATGTGTTTTGTGATATTTACCACTTTAACGCTATATGATAATGACGCTTCCAGTAGGAAGTAGCTTTCTTATATGAAAGTTTCTTCAGATGTTTAAAAGACGATCTTCAAGTTGTTCTTCGTTTGTTTGTTCTTTGTTTGTTCTTTGTTTGTTCTTTGTTTGTTCTTTGTTTGTTCTTCGTTTGATCTTTGTTCTTCTTTGTTTGTTCTTTGTTCTTCTTTGTTTGTTCTTTGTTTTTCTTTGTTTGTTCTTTGTTCTTCTTTGTTTGTTCTTTGTTCTTCTTTGTTTGTTCTTTGTTCTTCTTTGTTTGTTCTTTGTTTCTTCTTTAAGTTTGAAAGTTTCGGTAAAACGGAAGCTGTTACTCTTACAAAGGTGATATTATAACAATTTCTGGTTCAGACCACAACAGATATTCTCATCCTAAAACGTCAAATAATATAATAATAACATTGCAAGTCTCCAGTAGTCTTTCTCCTCATACTAGGCTTAAAGGTGAATTGTCTAGTTTTTTGTCAAGATCGACTTGTTCGAACTCTTTTCTCGTGGATATATAGTAGTGCAAGATGAGTCAGTATTTGCTTGGTAAGTGTAGACATATACGTATTCAGGCACCTTAGTGTAGAAAACAAAGCTCGGCGAAAGCAAGATGTATTGACATGCTAGTACACGCCTTCAGTGCTATAATTACGTGTATGAATACGTCTGTAGTCACATGCGGTAATGCAGATAGAGTTTCTGCAACAAATGATGTGTTCAGCAGCGTATAGTCCGTCTTTTCGAAGACTATTTTAAGCAGCATCAATTTATGCTAGCCTTTGATGCCTGAAAAAACAGCAAATGCCTCAGAAACTTCGGCAGCGCTAAATTTTCCATCATCTCAGATTTCTTCTCTATAAAAGGGGCTACATAAGAACAATATCATGTAAAGACACCATAGTAAATTAAGACAGAAACCATCAAGGGCAAAACTCAACACAAGGGAAACAAATAAAAATCTATGCATTAAAAAGGTTTTATAAGATCACAGTAATCCAGGGTGTAATGTACACCTAGGCGACATTTAATACATGCTACAATGATAACCTGGCAATAAAAAATAAACTTGGGGAGAAATTACCTATATTCCGAACATAATTGATAAATGCTACCTTAAAAACTGTCCTGACATTAAAACGTTGTCGAGAATAGAGTTAAGCATAAAATTGTCACAAAGCCAAAATATTCTGTGAACTTGTTATTTATGAAGCTTCAGTAAAACCTCGCCTTCTTATGGAGCTACTTTGTGGTCACTTGTGTTGAAATAGTTTACCTCATAAAACTTTTACCCCCTAGACTATTGTGACAGCATGCAGTGAAAGAACTGATTGGTTAAATTAAGTTTATTGTTATCACAGTTCAATTCGTCACTCCCCTGTCTGTACTCTCGTTCTGCGATAAAGTCATGTTCAATTTATGCTATATTTTACGAAGAATGATTGAAGTTATACATGAAAGCTATAATGATTGCTTCACTTCCATCATTGTTTATGGGCCCAGATATGCTGCCCAGCACAGAGAACATTCAAGAAGGAATGATTAACCCTCGAGTATACGAAACATGGCCTGTGTTTTAGTTATCAACGAGAAGTGTCGAATCTTCGTGAAAATCCCCCGCAAGTCCTGCCGTGTTTGGTTTGTGGTTAAGAATGAATGGGTTCCAAAAGAGTATTTTGAAGTTATCAGCTGATAACTGGACATCTTGGAGTTTCCAAGTTCAGCATTATTTTACTGCAATAGAGTCATGGTGACTTGTAGATGGCATCGAAACTCTGGCACACGATGCCAGTGAAACCATCCGAGCAAATCTTCGAAGAATGGTAATGGCCACTCTTGCAATGTTAGTTAGCGACCCCAAGCTTTATCTGGTTTCAGGGTGCAGTGAACTGAAATCTGTGTGGGCCAGATTGTGTAAATATTTTGAACCAAAAACGATAGTCATTAATCTGTTTATGATGCGATAGTATTAGGCTATGAAAATGAAGGAAGGACCATCAGTAAAGGAACATTTGAAGACATTGAATGAGTAACGAGATAATCTAACCTCAAAAGGAGTTAATATCGACGAAGACTGGCAGACTGATTAAAGTTTTAAATGAAGGCTCTGATGACGTGTTTACTTCTGTTAATACGATCATGAAGCCGTGAAGCAATAAAAGAGACCTTTTTACATGCATTTGTGCCGTTTTGAAATGATTGCTTGAAGTATAGTTGTGGTCCACTTTTATCAATTAGAAATGGTCTGCTTTGAATATTTCTTTATGGTTGTGCCATTTATAAGGATCAAGTTGAGAAATTTGCTGTTATCTGTTCTCCTATCTACTGATTATACCATAGGCATACCAACACGCTAAAGTAACACATCACATCACAATGTAATGCAATCACTTTAGTACTAAGGTTTTATTGCAAGGTCGTCCAAAGAAAGTGAGATACTTGACTTTGAAAATATGTACCCTTCATAATCAGAATACTTCAGTGCTTTGTATACAAAGCTTATATCGACATACCATTTTATTATTTCTTCTAGTTTATGATATCATTGTCATCAAATTTAATGATATCATTGTGAAGAAAGCACATGTTTACAATAAACTCTAATAAAATCAATTTAAAGAGCTTTAAACAGAAACTTCCATTAAAATTCAGTTGACGACATATTTACACACAATGGTGGTGCGCTTAGTAACTTAATGTAAGAGAAAATAAGAAAACTACTCCTTTTCTTTTGGAGATTGCTCCATTTCTCTCAGTTGAAAACAATGGGTTAATCATTAGAAATGTCCTTTCAATCACGTCTTCAGATTTTAAAACAACATTGTTCATTAGGTGGCAGGATGTAACCTAAGTGGGAGACAGCCCAGTATGTTTTTCAACTGATAGTAGTTGTGCTTCATAGTATTCCCACTATTACATTTCAAGACAGTTTCTTGTTATGAAAGACTCAAAGAGATGTTACGGAAGATAAAGCAACCGTGGAATTTTCCAGTTAGAAAAATTCCTTCTTTATTTGCTCTCAGCCTTTATACAAAAAGAGCTGTTGAAGAAAGTGGTGGTTGTATTTCAATGCCATCATGACATTAAACCTAGAAACTTGTTACAGAATGTGTTCAGAATTATGCCCTAACTCTCCCTGACAATTTAGCTTATTAGCAAAAAATTCCCGATTTCCAGACCGAATAAACCCTAATTTAAATAGTATTGAGAGCACCACTGTTAGTTGGCTTCTTATTCTGTCGAGTTTTAGTAGTTAATAATCCAGGTATGTCCATAGCAGCGACATCTTCATACATCGTTATGGTTTTTGGCCTTTTTGCGAACACCATCGAGTTTTCCTGATGTGTTAGAGGAACCATCAAAGCAGTATCCTTTAACACGTTCTTTTGTAATTTCTAGACGAAGCAAGGTATCCGCTTGTTACTATCTGTAAATAGCAATACCCTAAAAACTCATCATGGCTTTCAAGTGCAGCTGTCCCTTTCCGTCCTGCGTGCCCCTGACTCCTGTTTGGGAAAAGCCAGATCTTTTACTGTTTTTCTGAATTGTAATGACACTGGATATTTAGAAAAAGTCGCAGTTGTATTCTCCCAATTGTATAACTCATCTTCAGCAAATACAGAAAATTCATGACGCTCAGTTTTCTTTAAAAGGTTTAGATGAAAACCTCAGTGACAAGGAAAGCATAAGACGTCTGTAGTGCTGAAAAGTATAGATGTCGAGCCATGCCGGTAGAAATGAACGGGAAGTCACATTTTCATTCCCAAGCTGCGTTTTGGGAATCTAGAATCTCGTGGTTGAAATAAACTTTTGCGAAAATCTTCGTTTTTTAAAAGCATCAGATATAGATGTTGAAGGTGAAAATATAACAGTAGCAGGTTGGAGGTGGCAGGTGGCACGTGGCAGCGCAACTGTATGTGTTGTGATGACTTAAAGTTTAAAGTTCTTGGTTTCAACTTCTTTCTTGTAAGGCTGATACTGCTCATGTTAAACCACCTGTATAACGTTAACTAAGACCGCGTGAATTACTGTTATATGTTGTACGAGCAGATACACCAGACTTTGCTACGGGATGTTAATCCATAATAATCAATACAACATTTTAAATATTCTATCTATGCATTTATTCTCATCCGTTCTTTTTGCGAGATCCCCCATCGATATACCGTGTGCCATCACGGAGGCGTGCTGAATGCGTTTCTGCACTAACTCGGCGGACTCCTTCTTTGATTGTGTTGCACGCTTTGCTTGATTTATGTCCACTCGAAGTATACTTGTAATTTTATCCTATGGATCTCGGTTATACGGTTTTGTTGCTTTGGCAAACATCATTATCTTTCTGATTGCATTGTTTTCCTCTCTACATACATGGACAATATATTGGGCATTGACATAGCTAGTTACATTTTGTGCTCCAACGACTTTCCGTATTTGTTCATTGCAGTACACAAAGCTGTACTCTGCCTCCTCGTCCTCATCAGTATCACTACTTTTGGGGACATGTTTTCGCATCCACCCTCCTTTTACCATTCCTCTCATACATTCATACCAGCATACCATCAGTTTTTGTAATTGTTGTTAGTTGGGAAAGCATGCGTTTGTCCCATACATTAATCTGGATCGGACACAACTTTCCAACAATTTTCGTCGAGTTGGCATGCTGATTTTGCTATCAGTGAGCACTGTCTTTAGCTCATTAAATTTGCTCAGTCTGTTCGGTGATTCGTACGGCATACTGATTTATCACTGGAAATAACTTGGCCCAAATACGGAAACTATTGAACAATACTTAACAGCGATTCCTTCTTTGCAAGAAGTTTATGAAGTTTATAAAGGAGATATTGACAAATGTGAAAATCCCCACAAAAATCAAATGAAATATTTATAGAAATTCTAAAATTTTATACATATATATCATGGAATTTATGTAAAAATGCATTAAGATTCTAAATTGATCAAATGAATTAGCATTCTTGATCAATTAAAACGTTGGATTACACCACTATTTATACCTTGTCAAAACGGTTTTGAAAGTTCTGGAAGGCCAAAAACGTTTATTGAAGGCTCCAGAATGACAAAAACGTTCTTGAAAATTCTAGAAAGTTTTACCCAAATGTCCAAACG
>JAAAKL020007261.1:0-17074 GCA_010016065.2 Carybdea cf. marsupialis auct. non (Linnaeus, 1758) | reverse complement strand
ACCACAACGAACATGAGTTGTCTTTTCAAGAGTATACTTGGTTTCTGTACCACCAACAACCTTTTCAAGAAATGAAGCTAATGAAATACTTCAACTCGCTTTTAAACCTAATAGCGTTTGAAATAACAACCCATTTTAATATTAAATAAAAACCAACGAAAGAAACCTTGACAAAACAAAACCGAAATGATCCTAAACATATCTAAAGTAAATTATATTTCTTTCCCCAACGTACCATATGCTACGCAGTAATTACCTTGAGTATCCCGAATATACCACTAGCTACAAAGATGTGAACCCACTGTCAATCAGCAAACCCTACACATGGGCTGACAGCACATTGTCCCTTACATAACACACATAACCTTGCACCAAAAATAATAAGAGCGTTATCTTTATAACAACGTTACGGACAGAACTCCCTTATCCTCTCCCTGAAAACGGAGGGATAAAATTGTGGCAAACGTGAAGATATAGAGGGATTTTTTCCCAAGGGTTTAAAACGTATAGTAAATGATTGTACTCCTATTGGGTAAATAAAGTACATCAGGTAATCAATTTCTGATGTCTTAAGGCAACATTCGGATGGAAGTTCAAACATATGCATGAAAAGTATAAAAATACTAGTGCTGCATCCCACATCCACCCGAAAGTTAAGGTCTTGCAAATGAACCGCCTTTTTACGAACTCAACTCAAGTCATAGTCGTAAAATCTGTGGGCCACAGGGTGCATGGTACACATGACGTTTTAAAACCAACATTTTCCCTCGTATCTGATCAATCAAATTCGCCTTTACATGCCTCTGCACAGCCCTATATCTACGCCCACAACTTCCTATGAAACGGGGAGTTACAATTGTGAAGGATTCCAACACAAAGTTTTCGAAGGTTCCGCTTCTGAGTCCCTTACCTGCAATGTCCGGGATTGAGAAATGTTTCACGTCATTTCCGCTTATCTTATACACAACTGTTTTTATCCTATAAATTGTTACCCATAAATACCGCCTTTATCGACCATAAATTGGGTTTAACATAGATACAGTCTAGTTCTCTCTCTCCTTTAAAATACGAAATAAAGCACTACACGTCAATGAAAAATGCAAGCATACAAGTGCCTACAGTATGCAAACAGATCATATCATTGCATTACTTTTAACCTTCCCTTCTTGCACCCGTGTTCAGTCCTACAAATAACTAAGTGCTACAGCTCATGAACCGTGGTAAGAAAGCTACGTAATATTACAATAAACCATGTTAATGGATTTGGGGGTAATCATTATAAAAGTTATAGAACATAAGGAAGCGAATTTATAACGCAGGCAATGAAGCTATCTATAAATACATTCCTATATTGTCATGCTTCGCGGAAACGTACATTATGTTCTTTATTTGCGCAAGGCACAAGAAAATAATGCATCACAAGCAACTTCTCAGCTGCCTTAGAAATTCTGCCAACGGTATTGAAATGTACCATGTGTATGATCGAAGGTTACAACCCGGGCTGAGTGTTTCAGGTACTACAAGTCGGCAAAATTAATAACAAGCTCCAAGGATAGTGGATTACCAATATCTGCAATATTTGCTTGGATACTTGTCTATAAAAAACTTGCCCATGCCCACAGCAACATAAAAAGAAATAACAGAGTATTTCGCAGTTGCAACATCTTCAATACGTAAATTATTGTGTCAGCATTCGAATCAGTTCAATATGGCGAATATCTCCATATAAATCTAACCTTATATGTAGTTTACTTTGAAAGGTTATGCTTCCACAAGAAATTCTACTGTGACGTACTTCTCGAAGACGCACTACATACGGAATTAACTGTAATTATTAACAGATTCATACAACCTAAAAGATTTACCCCCAATTCAACTACAGTTTCAATGCCTTAGTCCTCTTTTATTGCTCAGCTTTAAATAAGGAACTTTGATCCCACGTATACTACTGTTCCAATGCAGACCTAATGTCTTCAAGGTAACCGTAGGTAAATTTGCCAAATCCGAGTAAGTTTTGAGTAAAGGACAAGGGTGCTGAAACACAATTTTCTCGTGACGATTTTCAAACTCTCTCCTCTCCCTCACGCTTGTCCATGAGTCAAGGCTTACTAGACATTACTACAGGTCATTCAATTTTTCCTGATGACTACGAGATCTTGTTTCCGTCTCTTCAAATTGCTGCTGCCACAAACAGAATGTCTACTCTTTAGAACGACGAATCCCTCAGTCAATGGCAGCATTAGTTCCTATTCCCTGTAATTATTCTTGGAGTTACCACGCATATACCAGCAGTTCTTAGGCCTACACAACGACGGTGTATGAGATCTAAGAATTTTGGAGGTTTCACTACTTAGTAGCGTAAGATTCAACTTAGCACAAGCAGATCTGCACTACCCTAAACTTGTGGTTGCCTTGCAAGGAGTAAATCAAAATACTGCTATTGCTGGGTTACTCGACAGCTTCACCATTCTGTAAAGCACTATTCGGGGCAGCAAATTTTTAAATACCACCAGTGCAAGGGAATGGCCTACTAACTCAAATATTTAAAATTCACACTGAATAGCATATGATCATATGCATACAGTGATAAACAAAAAAGCGACGCGTAAAATGCTAGACCCCCCTCCCGGTGGGGATCCATGAATATCAATAGTAACATCTAATTGAAATCGTATTGCTCTAATATGAACATCGTGTCTTCCGGGTGGATGGCCAAACTACATCCTGGAGAGTAACCTTAAAAAACCCTACCCCACCCCACCCTACAATAACTACTACTATAGTATCTTTATTTTTGCCAACAGAAATACATCTTCAGAACAGATTATTGATTTTTGTATGATTTCCCTTTAATGCCCTCGTTTATTGCACTCAGGGAATCTGTACATTTACCTCGCTGAATACATTTGAAACACCCCGTTCGGTCCCACTATTCAATAAAGTTACAGATAACTACCCATCCACTCACGTAAGTACCGTTAACATCACTGGCTTGACTGTAACAATACAAAAGCTATAATTATCACCAGGTTTGTTGATGATCTACAAAGTTAATTTTAATTCAAGCGATTATTATGCCATGAATGACAATCTCAAAGAACAATCAAAGAAAAGACCTCTAGGAAATGTAAACCTATAATCAACATTATCCTGGCCTGCTGGGTGATGGTAATCCGTTAACAGCTTACGGCTATATAAAGAGCACATGAGTGTACTCTTCCTGCATTGAATACCGTAGGCTCTCCATCTAGCTTATACTTGGTGCCCCCTCTCCCTTCCACTCACCATCACTCCCCACGGGGTTAGAAGCCAGCTACTGGGTTGCACTAAATTATCTCTCCATGCTTATTTACCTAACCTGATAAATAGTCCCACTATTGAACTACGGGGCGAGATCAACGGCCAGCCATTCCATATCCTGGCCGCCGGGTGCAATATGGGAAATCCTTAAAAATTAGTTTTTTATGTATCTGATTTTCACATTAAGTGCTTTTCGGACAATCTAAGCACGATTGGCTCAAATTTCTGTGGTGATGAAATAACCTATTTTAAGCATGCTGAGCGTTTTCGGAAGAGCAAGTTGAAATAAAAGACCCGGTATTCTTTGGTTGTAGGCAGTTGCACTTCTCGGTGGCGACACGGAATCTTTATCTTCCAACTATGATCATTTCCTACATTTATTTCCTTCATTTGGCGAGGGTAAAGTTCATGACTTTTAGGAGGTAGCAAACAGCGAGAATTTAGCAGCATCTTACCGCAGTTTACCACAAGGCAAGTCGAGTTTAAATACTCTCAACAATTTTTCTTAAATGAAATCGAGGCGTTAAACACGACGCCACGCGCTGTGTCTAATATACGGTTCTTGAGCTCGGTAGTGGGGTTATTCACCGGACTGGAATTTATCATAACCAGGGACAATGCTTCCTCTATTTGTTCACCATTCCACCGTTTCGCCTCTTTGTACATCTATACATAAGTCAAGTGTTAAGAAAATATACATATCAACTGCAGCAAGCACTGTTAAGATTTCATCACGCACTGCAGAAGGGTAGAATCTTTTTGACTATTGAATAGCTAAATATAACATTTATACAATTATTGGAATTTTTAACTCTGTACACAAGTTTGAAAAAATCGTTCTCAGGCGCCTTTAAGGGAAGAGATCAATTAATGCAGACGAGTAAATACCGTTTTTAAGATAACCGTTGATTGGAAACATCTCTTTAATCTTAGCTTGTCAGACACTCCTTGTATAATGAATAGCCGTATTATTGTTTCAGGAGCAATCCAGTCTTATCATTATCCCTTTGAACCAAGGCAACAGGAATGAGGATTGTTTAAATCGCCACAATCGGTCATCTGCTCCGGAATAAAAGACAGTCATTCTCCTAGCTCCTGTTGGGCTGCAAAAGCACTGTCTGTTTGTTAAATAAATGCCATTTGAAGGGCATTCCCAGTATAGCAGATTCATAGAACGTAGTCTGTATACGTCAGAGTACCAACCCTGCGTGCTTTTCACAAACCTTGTTTCCTTGGAGTCTGTTACAACCTTCTGTAACCACTGGCTGTTTACAACATGTCCAACTTTAGGTGCCAAATGTTACCACCTGAGCAATCGTTTACCTTCGTTTCTTACAAATGAGATAAGATGTTCTTTAAATTTGCGATATGAGTGTAGATCTTGATGGAAGGTCCAATTTTGATTTTCAACAATCGTGAAATCTGTTCTTCCGTTAAAACCAACAACGTCTTGCCATCTATTTCCTAAAATAAATACAAGGCGACTACAAAACTAGGAAGTACAAAAAAATAATAAGAGCGAGTCAGCAACATGTTCCATTTACATAAAGAAAAGCATTGTTAAATTTGACCTCACTTCTGTGCTGTCTATCCGTCATGCCGCTTCCTTGACTAAAGTATCTCGTGACATCAAAGCGGATAAGAACAGCAAAAAATTCACAATGTCAACCACGTTCGCCCACTTTGACACCAAACTGATATGTTCAATCCTTAATTAAGTTATATCTTACTACAATTCTCCCCTAACATCTTCGGAACCCCGCTCGTCGACTAAGTGTTAAATACCTAAATCATATCAACATAAAATCTAAATTCTATCAATTCAAAAGATAAGCGATAAAAAGCTCCTAGAGTATTGTTGACTGGATTTGCATTGATCGGATACATATAAAAGCGTAGCATTTCAGCGAAGCTGTTTTTATGAATTCAGATTGAGCTGCTTCTATGAATTCAGATTGAGCTGTTTTTATGAATTCAGATTGAGCTGTTTTTATGAATTCAGATTGAAGATCTCGTACACAAGAAATACATGGAATATAACCTAAAGTTTACAGTGGTGCAGTCCAAACATAACATGCGCCCAATATGGGGCTGAGTAAGTCCTCATAAAAGTTTAAAAAGGTCAGTAGTCGACATACTGGTAACAGTCTAACGCTTATGGAAACTGTCAGTAGCCAATCCAGATGCTGCAAAATGCCTCATGTCAAGGAGCACAGGAACTACGAAATCATCTGGGAGGGCAAGTGGATGATAATGTGATAGCTCACGTGCAATAAATATCTATATATCTGAAGGTGAAACAAACAAACCTTGCAAATGTAGCCTGGATATATTGGGCAAATGCGAATAAAACGCCATAGGGCATGAAGTACAAGCGTCTACGGAATATGGAGTAACTAGTCTTCAATCGCAAGCTCGAAAGATATATCGACGCCAGTTCCTAATTATCTAGCGTGAGCGAAATAGTCTTACTAATCTAATCTGTAACAAGTGCTGGAGGAGGAGATCAACTGTTTAATAAAATGTCCAGGTGCAGAAACTAACACTACCAGATATTAATGGGGCGTTGGTAAGGTCCAGGCATTCTGGCAAGAGCGCTGTGGATAACAACGAATCCGTATAGAAGATTCAAAAGTTGACATATTTATCATCTTTTAGTGGATTGAGATACAAGATCTCATCTCTCAAAGGAAACAGATTGAAAGTAACCTAAAGCTTACAGTTGCATTTACTCTGGTCAGTCCGCAACAACTATAATTTAACTTGGCTAACAAAGAAATTAAGATATGCGTACAGAGATCAGGGGGGGACGGTAAATGAGACTTTTAAGCGACACACTAAAAAGGGGGATAATCCAATGAAGCATACCCAACGATAGAGATCTAGAGATGGCAGTAGAGCTGGTAGATTCCCCTACCTGTAAACAGAACTACAAAAGTTCATCCATATTACTCGAACAATGCCTAGTGTGCGACTAGAGTGCAACTTAATAATCATTGAGTGATGAATGGAATGACCAAAACACAGTTTGACTGCAGAGCGAAACGTGTAGCTACCCTTCAGAACTTCTACTGCGCCTCTAAGTGAAATTAGATAGGCGCATGCACCTATATACCTCATAGTTGGTATCTTTTAGAACTGCAAACATTTTAAATTATTATTATTATAGCTACAGTGTATCTAAACCGGGTAGTAGTGTTAGGAATCGTTCATTACACCAAGCTAATTAAAGAGAGGTTATCAAAGATCACATCTAACGTTCACATACAAATTCACTATTTCAGGCTTTCTACGAAAACTTAGGTAACTGTTAATATCATTGAACTGTGCAAATGGCTTCCACTTACCTGCTGCAAGAACACATTAGCGTATTCCCGGCAATCAGTTTGCTCCAAAAAGCGGCAGACATCTTGGCTGGTCCACATTGATAACTTGTTTGGTGAAATTTCAAGCGGGTCAAATAAATTGCTCACATTCTCTTCGCCAATGACTCGCGGCACCAAGTGATTTCGCGGTGGTGGAATTGGTCGCTCCATACTCCGTCGGAATGTTAGAGATTGGTTCTGATGAGGTGTTACAAAAGACGTCAACTTAGCCTTTTGATTGTGACTGTTAGCCAAAGGTGTCTCCCTGGTTTCCACAGTGTTGGTACTATCTTGTCGTGGGAGTTTTGCAGCGCTAGAATTATCCTGGACTGAGTACGATATTTCTCGAAATTCGGCACTCCCTAATGATTGAAAGTCGGGATGCACCCGCTTTGGCATCCCAAAGTTTCGCATTGCCAAGCTTGGGCCTCTGTTAGGTGGCCTTTCCGACAGGCGATCGAAAACAGGGTCGTAGCCGCGGTAACTACTCACCCTTGGAAGTCCTGGTTCATCACGATGAAATAAAGTATCTAGATGAACTGCGCCTGATTTGCTATGCATTTCTGGCCTTTTGTTCTGGATAACTCTGTTAGTTAGTCCGGCGGTGTGCATCCGTGGGGGGCTCATATCCAGATGTAAGTGACTATCATGGGGAGATTTTGAGCCCGTTGGAAATGCCCGTGGGCTTCTATGCTCACTTCCGCTTTCACTGGATCGTGGACTCTCACTGTGTGAGACGTAGCTTTCCCTCTCAGCACCGAGAACTACAAATGGATGAGCTTTGTCAAAAGGACTTGCTGGGCCCTCTGCCGAGGCCGATGCAGCGTCGCCATCTGCTCTATCACCTGCCCTATTGGAATGCAGTCCTTCATTGTTCATTGCAAGTGTCAACCCAGCACTTGACGGTGATATACGTCGCAGCCTTTCCTCGTGACCATGGTAATCCACTGCTTCTATCGACTCAAATATTAATGCCCCTGTGTTGTGTGTTAATGGACCTTTAGCGTGCTGCATGTTCCGAATACTTTTCAGCACATGCTCTTGGGCAGCAGACTTCGTTGAATTTAGATCAATAAAACCTGAGCGCATGCCCTGGTTGCTCGTGGCCGTTGACGAGCTCTCTTTGGCGTGTTTTATAATTGTTGGCAGCGG
The DNA here is from genome assembly GCA_010016065.2 of Carybdea cf. marsupialis auct. non (Linnaeus, 1758). NCBI lineage: Eukaryota > Metazoa > Cnidaria > Cubozoa > Carybdeida > Carybdeidae > Carybdea > Carybdea cf. marsupialis auct. non (Linnaeus, 1758). The sequence continues at coordinate 9,257 of JAAAKL020007261.1, read as the reverse complement.
AAACTGGGTGTCTAAGGAATGGACCAAGTTGATAACAGGTCCTCCATCGAACTTTGGAGACAATTTTTCATGACTTTTCGTTGCTTCTAACTCAAGGTTGCAGCTGTTTGTTGTTGCGAGGCAGCTTTCATCCACGCTTTGCGAGTCCTCATCCTTAATAGCTGACAGGAAGAAAATCGCACAACTAATTTCAGTTAAAAGCATACACAATAGCAATTGGCTAAGACGATAAACCACCGAACAATAAAAAGCAACATTTCCAATTTCCTGTGTTGTCACACACATACAGCAGGGTGATTGCAATTATCTAAGAGAGCTTAAACATCCGTAAAAGTAAGAGTAAGGCCATAAGGAGAGGTATTTTACCCTTCGCACGTTCCCAAATTCAAAGTTTAGCAGCGCCTCACCATAGGGGGCTACCAAGATGTTAACTACTTCTACAGAAATTTGTATTATTCTAACCTGAGCACGTTTAAGGTTCTGTTTTGATAACCAATAAAATATCTCCCTCAGAATTCTAAATCGTCACTGGTTACTATAATTCGCATTGGCAAAAACGAACAAAACTTCGGGCTTTTATAAGTTTAAACAGCGAAATCCATACTGGGTTGTTAATCACAAATACCTCTAAATAAAGGTAGCTGTTGGAGACCCCTAAATGTTAGTGGGAGTGGAGTTTGCTGCAACGCATCCTTATGGTTAACAAATGCAGAAGCAAACGCTGCCAGTAACTGTAAACTTCGTATAAACTGGATAGCTTACTCTTAAGAGCACACTCCCGTTCTGTATTCACGTTCTGTTATCTTTACACATCAGCGTTTTGATAACTATCTTACATCCCTGCTCGTTGCTGTAAAATAGCGAAGTTGGCAAACCATGTGAGCTGATCCGTGTCGGCGCCTGGTAACAAAACCTCTGCTACATGTACCGCAGGGTAGAACCCTCCTCCACACTTGGCGTGTATTCAAGACCGGCGTTCATCCCAGTCTGGTGTTCGATAACTGCTTCTGATTTTCTTCGAGATAAATTAAAGATCCAGGGCCGATTTCGTCAATTTACACCATGTGTCCTTTTCGAGTAACTAAGAAGTCGCAAACAAAACTTTGTACTCCCTGCATCATCATAGCGCATCTTAACTATTCCGACGGAAAATCGATGAGTTACTATTTCGTTCTTGCCTTCCATTGTAACAATTTTCTGTGTTTCACCTTTCCTTCTTGTTGGTGTTTCTTTTCAAGCTCATATCTACCAATAGCAGTATTGGTAATCGCTTGTGAGTGAAAAATCGTGTGAAAAAACAACCGTGTTTGAAACATTGAAGCTTTATCATGTCCTTCCTAGGAAACCAAGATGTCGGGGATGCAAACGTTGTCTTCGCTGTACATCCCCATCTATAAACATGGTATGGAGTAACCATCAACCAGTGTGTTGCCCAGGTCCCTTTGTGATCGCCAACGAGTAATAAGAGTTGCTTTCTTGTTCAAGCAACGCATGTTCGCTGTGCAAGTCAGATCACAAGACGCCACGTCCAAGAACGTAAAAGGTGGATCCATTGGCAGTTTCTAATAGTATATACTCTTCCATGCCAGTACAGCGTATCTTACGGTATATGGGTGTTATACCGTTGTTGTTGTTTACTTATAATACTCAACCACACTACAACAAGCCAGGTTTAACTGTTACATAACTACCCACTGGAATTACTGACAGTACTATTAAAATACTCACTTCTTTCTTGGACACTTCCTTCTTCGCAGACTTCTACCTTTAAAGCTTTAGTGCATATCATATCCTATGTGAGAAATAAGAGAAAAGTATAACGATATATTAGAAGTGTAAAACTTTAAAAAACTGGTTCTTGTTTCCTTCTGGTAACATTTCGGTAGACCACAGTGGAAACATTAGTTACTCCAGCAAATCCACACATCCTCCTACCACGGCAACACTACCTGAAAGTCAGAATTTCCTCATCATTCAGTCGTCCATTAAATGCTTGTCAATTGCTGGTTGAGCATTAGCAGTGGTAGCTCCAGCAAGTTGCATCGGCAATTAATAAGTGCCGACACAATTTCTGACGGAGTTTTTCATTGCGTCGGCTATGTTTTGCCGAGATATTTTTATCAACACTATAGAGTGACTTACTGAAGCAAATTGTGGGAATAGGTCCAGAAAAGTGGAACCACACTCACCGGATGGGTACCCAAACTCCCGCAAAATATGGAATCGGGAGCCTAGCGTTTCTTTTAACAAACGGTTAACTTAATAGTTATTCCGCGACAAGCAGATGTGGCTGGAAATCATTTCTGAACATGCAGACCGAATTGTAATGGCCTTAATAGTGCTATTCCATACGTCGTCAGCTTTCTAAAAATAACTATGATGTATTCTCTCTACAAAAAGCGGAAAAACCACCTCTGTAAAGATGAGAAGTTAAAAGTTAATCTAACATTTGAACACGTGATTTCAATACTCTAGTAGGAGATATGGTTCACAAACGCTCCGGAAGCTGTAACAGCGAATCACGAAATCCCAGTAGTACTTGATTCCATCGTTCCGTTGCCAAAGCCTACACCAGAGCGGAATATGTTGGATTGGATACGTCAAGATGTAAGCTTCTTACTAGAAGGAATACTGTTATGGCCATGTTCACGAACTTTGACAAAGTTAAAAGGAAGCAACGAGAGCTGCACGACTTGCAATCAACTCTGGTGTACAGAAAATAGAGAATGCCACATCATGTGTTCTAAAAATATCAGGTTATAGTCTAAATTTCACTGTTCATTGTCATTATTAATGCAAGACAAATCTGTTTCTTTAGATTAAGGTAATACCATGGGGCTTCAGGGAATTGTCTGCAGCTCAAACAAAACTACCCTCAGATTCCGGAGATACTACCAATACTGACTTGAAATTAGCACTGGTGTACAGAAAATAGAGAGTGCCACATCATGTGTTCTAAAAATATCAGGTTATAGTCTAAGTTTCACTGTTCATTGTCATTATTAATGCAAGAAAAAACTGGTTCTTTAGATCAAGGTAATACCATGGACCTTCAGGGAATTCTCTGTAGCGCAAGGTAAACTACTCTCAGTTTCAGGGAATATTATCAATACTGGCCCTGCTTGACAAAGTTTCCGTCAAATTTCAATCAAAGTTTGTCTTCTAATTTTAACTGTTTTCTGAAAGAAGATAGCTGAAATCCACGTTTTTTGTGAAAAATAGTTGATTAACAATGGAAGTCGGTATCTAGTTGTTTGACTCCAGTTTCAAAAAGCCTTAACGTAAAACAGCAATTTGACACTGAAAATTATCCATTACATCTAGGGTTTTACAACAGAGCAGTTTTTTGCACCACATTAATACTTTTAAGCACAAATTTGAAGGTAACGTGATGTACTTTTATTGTCAAAACACTGCTGTCTGGTGACAAACATATCAAAGTCCAAGCCACAAAGTTTCCAGTCTCAAACATTTATGGTCAGGAAATGGTTGAAAAAGCACACTTGAATTGTGTGCAAAGTGAGCAGAAGGACTGATCTGTTATGACTTATATAAGAAAAGCCAACAATTGAGACCAAAGGCAGTAAATGTAATCCATTTTTCGTTATAACATACGTGAACTCCATCCTCCATTGCAATGGCCTCACATAACTCTCCAAAAATGTGAAAACACACGTAGAGATACGTATCCAAACAATTACACAAGAAAACAATGCTAAAACAAAACAGAACAAGAAATTATGAGGCAGAGTGAAACTTTCTACAGCACGATACAGACAGGAGAAATTTAAACAAGTGCAAAAGGCATCAAGGATGAAGATGCACAAATCTTTATGTCCGATGTTGACAGCAAAACAATAAACAGATAATACAAGGGCCTTGGTGAACTTAGCTAGATTGTGATTCAGTTATTTTCTTTGATGTTTGTTATTTTAACTAGCTTCACAGCACACAAGCAATTACCAATTCTTCATACAGACTATCTTTGCAAGACAAAGAAATCGAAATGGAAACAATTACAAGGAAAATGGAAGTTGACATGAGAAAGTCAAAATGTAAGAGGACCTATGGGCTACTGTGAACTACAATCATTGTAGAAGAGAAGTGCATGTCAATGAAATGAAGAGAAGAGAAATTATCAAGCCAGGGATTGGGAACTATTACTGGCTGCAAAAGAGAGATTGAAACAAGGGAAGCAAAAAAAACAGACAAAATCCACTGTTTCAAAGTGTATTGATAAGTTCCAAACTTCTGGATAGAAATTTTTTTTTTAAAAAATGATGATGACCTAGGAAAATGTTATTCAACTCAAGACCCAAAACAGAGCCTTCCATGGCTAACAAAAAAGACCAAATACCCTCTTTGCATGACAAATGAAACTAAGAACTGAAAGAACTAGATTCCAGTACCCTGTCTACCCACGACTTACAAGATTTCAATATCCAATATACAAGTATGTGGAAGAATATGATTTACTACCAAAAGAACAGAAAGGCTACACCAAAGGGTCTTACGGATGTTCAGATCAGCTACTTCTTAACAAGATGATTTTAGAAGATAGCAGGAAAAGGAGAATAAATCTGAGAACTACATGGATAAACTAATAAATACATTATAAGATAATAATCCTAATTTGTGGGTGAAATTGCATAGAAAGTCTCCAAGAGCACCATGAATGCATGGAAGACATCACAAATACCAGATCACACATAAGACACTGTGATAACAGATCCAGTCAGTGTCAAGAGTGGTAACTTCCAGGGCTATTCTTGGCACCCAAATGCACCTTTGACTAAGATGCTGAATGACAAATGTGCAGACTGACATACATGGGAAAAATAATCAAACATCCGTTCTACATAAATCACCTGAATACTTTGAATAAGAATGATGTGCAAATAGGAGAGCTACTCAATACAGAAGAAAAACCAATTAATGACATCAGAGTGAAATTTGAGTTGGCGTAATGTGCCAAAGAAAGTTTTAAGAAGGAAAATTAAGCCAATTATTATTTCATAAAATTTATTTAACTATTTCACCCTGCTCATGGACAAAGCCACTATTAGGAATGGCGTTTTTCAGAGGCGTTAGTTTTCCCCTTCTATCTATGTTGTCTATGCTTGCAGTACCCTCTCTGTCCTATCACTCGAAACATAGTTTCCTACTTCACAAGAGCAGAGAACAGAGCACAGTACCTCTGGGATCGTGGTAGGCAAACTCAGGGTTTGTTCTAACTCATGGCCCTCTGACGATCTACTGCTATGGCACTTCTGTGTTTATCAATTATCACTGATCAAGCTAGACAAATAGACAGAAAACACAAGTTTAATCAAGAGCACTCATACAAGTAGTTATAGGGAAACTGAAAGAGATGGAACACAACACTACAAGGTTACAGAATCTGTCATAAATGAGCACTAAAGATGAATGAAAATAATACTGGAAAGTGAATTAAATACACAAAACAAAGTTCCAGCCGGAACTAATAATCAAGATAAAATAACTAGAAAAATGTTGACCAACTACTGAAGGCTGATGTGGAGAGAATATAAACTAAGTAAGAATAGAAGAGGTTTCATAAAATTGGAAGCCTCATTCAAAACTGCAACAGTGGATCTGGATGCTTATCATTATGAAGGAATTGTCATCTTACTTAAAGTTATATACAGGTTGATAGGATTGGAGAAGATTTAGACATTATATTCCATCCACAAGGAAGCCGAGAAGATAAGTAAGTCATTAGAGTTAGCATTGGCAGAGAGAGAGACAAGCAAGAAGTATCATGTGAATATGCTAAAGAGGTGAATATGCAAAAGAGGTGAATATGCAAAAGAGGTGAAGGAAGAGACAAAGAAAAATATCATGGTCAGAATGAAGGAGACATCACACAAAAACACTGCATGGTATGAACCCAGAGTCAAACCACTAAGATGATGTAGATCAACAATGACATTATTGCAAAGTGGACACAAGCAGTCCATGAGGAGGTTCTTTAGAGAATTTAAGTTGTGGATGCCAAACTTTAAAGATTGAATAACTGTATAAAACAATACAGACCAAATTGTCTATTTGAAAACAACATAAAAACTGGATCTGATGAACTGGAAGGTACATAAAAGGCAACAATTGTACCCAACAGGAATGAATCAAAACTATTTTGGAGTGAGACATGACACTATGATGTAAAAAATCATGAAACAGCTAATTGGTTTAAACAACGGCAGGAGAACTAGGTGATACAGATAAACAAGATAATACACAAATCAACATGAAAGAGTAATGAAACAGATTTCACAAAACTCAAATTGGAAGAATCCAGGGCCAGGTGGTGAACAAGAATATTAGAAAGTAAAGTCAAGCAAATTATTTCACATCCCTTCTTGAGAATATAACAAGTCAATCAAATAAATGTCTTTAGGACAGGAGCAAGCCTAAGTGGATGGCTCCAAGGAAGACTGTGTTATGTGTTAAGGAAATTGAAAAAGTGCAGTTAGCTTCTAATTTTAGGCCAGTCACATGTGTACCACTCATGTGGAAGTTGTTGACTGGTATATTTGCTGAAGCAGGCAATTGTATGAGCACATGGATGAAACACAGTTGTTACCATGGGAAAAGAAAGGTTGTACAAAGAACAGTTGAGGAATAAAAGACTAGTTGATGATGGATAAAATGATCTTAAATGACCACCAGGAAAGGTTGAATGGTTACTGATGGCATTGATTGGTTAGTTAAATACATGGTGCCACACAGCTGGCTTATGAAAACAATGGATATGTTTGGAGTAGCAAGGAATATGAGAGGGTTAATTGATGTTAGTATGCTAAATTGGAAACTAAAATGGACTGCTGGGGGCCAAAAGCTTGAAAACATAGGAGTAAGGCATGATATTTTAAGGACATTGACTTTGTTACTCACAGAGGCCAAGATATCATATGAAGTTGCAAATGGAGCAGGAAACATAAATTACATGCTCTTTATCAATAACCTCAAACTCTTTACAAAGAATGAAAATCAACTCTACAGTCTGACTACTATAGTAAGATTATTTTCAGATGATATCAAGATGGAATTTGGGCTAATAAAATGTGGAATATTAATAGAGAGAGGAACAAAAACCTAAGATCAGATGGAAAGTGGATACCAGATGGAAACAATAAACAGTCTAAAGGAAGGTGATGCCTACAGCTAACCTAGTGTATTCAAATCAGGTAAAGTACAACAAAAACTAATGAAAGAAAAAACAAGTAAAGAATACTCAAGAAGAATAAAAATTATCTTGTGGTCCAAACTTAATGGGGGAAAATATGATGACTGCCATTAACTTGAGAAACTATTATTGGCAGTGAACAGTTCTTGGAGTTCTTGGAAATGAAGAAAAGATGACAAATAAAGATTCTGCTAAGGTAAACATGAAAATGCCTAAATTAGTAAAACTTTGCACAACAAATTTAGGCAACCAACAGATGAAGTAAGGAGTTAGAATTCTTGGGATTGTTTGAAAAGGTAAAAACATGATCATAGTAGCCCAGGACCAGTCAATAAGTACTAACAGTAAAAAGGAATGGTGGCTGTGGAGAACATTGTGTTACCATTATCCTGAATGAAAGTAACTCAAATTTGTACAAAAATTTGAGATATAATAATATGGCAAAGGTTATTCAACAGAAATCATGCACAAAGTGGGGGACTGACAGAGTAAAATATTGTTTTAGATCAACCAGAGAAAGCTTTAGAATCCAACAAATGAAAGATATTCTGGGCTTTCAACTACAGACAGATAAGGAACTTGAACACAATAGACCAGACATAAGGGTAGTTTTGGTGAGAACCCATTGTTCTCTGTAGTTCACTTTGGCTTGTTCAGCTGCCATAGCCCACAGAAGTCACTTTTTTCATCAATATCAGGGTGTACAGACTATGGTGGCTAAAGCATTGTTCAGACATGCCAGTAATAGAAGCAAAAATATTATTGAGCATGCGAAAGCAGCATATTTTGAACAGAGTAAGCAGGCTGTTTCTACCCAGAAACTAGGATCTCTTGACTTGTGGAGAATACATAACAGTATGATGAAGAAGGGAAAGTCTTCTCACAATGATACTTGAGTGAATCTATAGGAGTTTGGATAGATCTGGTTGCTCCAGGGTAATTTCTCTAGACATTTCTAACTTTTGATAAGGCTTGGCATACTGGTCTTTCACATCAACTCAGAGACTTACGGCATTAGTGATGACATTTTCAGGATCATTTGATCTCTTTTAAGTGGTCAAAATATCAACTCTTTCGTGTTTTATGATCTTGGCACAAAATGCTGTGAATGCTCAAAACAAAGGAAGTCTTTTTACCCCTTGAAGTTTGGCACAAAATAGCTCATTGTGAGAGACCACTTAATAAAAACTGCTGTATAGCAGTATAGCAAGCAATCTGTTTTAAATATTAAAAACTTTTTGAAAAAGAAAACTTAACCAATATGATAAACTTCTTGTTTCTAAAGTTTGTTTTCTAAAATAAGCAGTTACTAGAGCAAAAATACAGCTAGGACATAACTATCGAACATTTACTTGTGAACAATTACTTGATGGCACTCTTTAAAACACTGTGGACAAAGATACATCAGTCCCTCTTTATGGTCCTTTTGGGAACATGCTTCGCAAAAACATCGTGGTTCCCTCACTACCTCTTTCTGGCTACAATTTCCTCATCAGCCCTTAGTTGTTCGTGAAATTCTGGGTCAATGTCCACTATCTTGCCTACTGCTCTAGCTTGCTTCATAACTTTGTTTGCTTTGCCTTGACGAATATTCTCCAACAAGCTCACTGTAGATGGCAATTCTGAAGTCTGCCAACATTTTGCGTTTTCTATTCCCTTTCTTGCTTACTTTCTGATGATTTGGTGACTCAAAATAAAATAAAAGCATTTGCCATGGCTAAATCGAAACAAAACCAAAAGATGTAATGCCACCATTTGATCGATCGCTGGTAAGTCGAGTACTGCATCCTTAGCTGGTCTGAATGGCCTACTTCATTCATAAATTCATTGTGAAGGGCAACATGTTTAGGGCAATGTAACCTTTTCCTTGACCCATCCTTTTGTTTGTGAAACATGTCCCCTTCGGCTTCAACTGGATTTATGTTTGTAGCAAGCATACGGACTGTTTTTGCATTTTCTTCCCATGGAAAATAGCTGCTGTCATGATAGATCCTCTCTTTTGATAAACTTTTGAGGAGCCACCTTTTTTTTAAATTCCATTGGTAGCCCC
>JAAAKL020007260.1:0-17074 GCA_010016065.2 Carybdea cf. marsupialis auct. non (Linnaeus, 1758) | reverse complement strand
TGACGTAGTGCCTGGTGTGTTGAAACGAGTGAAATATGACATATCGATCGTACTCAAATCAAAGATGAAGTATCTGGAACTGCATGGATAATCTGTAAGAATTATTACTGATGAAAATGAAAAGGGTTGCCATGGGGATTCGGAGGGATAAATAAAAATGCATAAGTTAATTGCCTAAAACGTTGTGCCTGATGCATTTACTTTCACTAATAACGTAACAATAAATGTCTTAGGTGTCATTAAACTCGTAAGTGCTCTAAGGGATCTTCAGTGACCCCTTTGTTTACGTGTTTCACATTTGCGATCTTTGTGTGTAGTAACATCAAACTACATCATAAAAACCGGAGAGGTCTCTATATCCATGTTTGCTTTAGAGGACTGTACTACAATCTCTCTAAAACTGCATGATCAACCTACAAGTAGGTAAACAATCTATTTATTTACCTTAAACTTGTTTGATTTGTTAAAATTACGATTGTTCCAAGTCTTTGCTAACACTGTTAGCAATCTACCTCGTTCAATTATTGATCAAATCACACATCATTTCTTGGGAGCGTGACTAATGTTCTGATTCATCAATTATGACAACTGGATTAATGATGCCATGGTCAACTCTTGATGACTCCACATGTTTTGATATTTCATCGGCGTCCTGATTGTCCGGTAAGATTTGTTCCTCACCAACAAGGTATCTATTTGATCCGTTATTGGAATCTGGCGAGCTCTTATCGTCATGAACATACTGATTATAAGTGGTGTAGAACTCGTTATCGTATTGAGGAATAAAAGACGCTCTCATTTTAAGTTGCGCATTATCAATGTCTTTGTCATCAAGGTCATCTTTCTCTACTGAAGGCATCTCGTACGCATGTAGTGTTCCTTGATTTAGGGCCTCTTTTTGACTCTGTTTGCGGATCCTACAAGAAAAGTACATACGAAAACGTTTTAAAACCAGATTTATTAAAAGTTTGCAAAGGATTTGTGACAGGTACTGGTACCATTAACTCGTCTGCAATGAAAGAGTCGCTCTTAAAATACAACATCATCCAACCTACCACTCCCCACCTCTCCAACGTCATGGGATGCATATCTTGGAGCTGAACTGCTAGTAGCCACCCTTGTCTTGGAAACCCATATTTATTCTATCGCTCCTGTAATTTTGTTTCTCAAATTCAAAAGACAACGTTGGAACCCTGTTTAATAGTGGAAGATTTTTAGTACTTCTCGGTTGCCAGGAAATCCCCTGGTGCTTCAGTTTTGGGTGTAATTATAGGCGGTAACACACGAGGCTACACAGTTTTAAGTTACCAAGATACATTTTCATATTTTTCACGATATTGCATGACGAACTCCCTGCTACCAACCTTTCTTTAACAAGTGCGCGCTGTTGGAGCCACGTAAACATTTTCCAGCCATTCATCTAATCGAATCAATTTAAAACATATTTCTGTTTCAAAACAAATATGTCGTCCATACGAGCCATTTAATGATGTGACTTATGGTTATCAATTATAATTTTGACTGACTCATGACAATTTACAATAACTTGCAATCAGGCTACATAGCGGGTTACCAATAATGTGTGACATACGGAGCTACTTTTTATCCCACTGCATGAAGCATGTTGCCATGCAGAATAGAGGAACATTTCAAGACCATACTTACCGCTTGTTTGTGGATCTTTTCCGTCGGTAGAAGCAAAGGATCAGGAACAGTAACAACAGTAGAAGGAAAGCACCGGCAACAGTTCCAACGATAATGGCAGTAGTTTCTGTGGTAAGAGATTGGTAAAGATTTAATACAGCAGGCCTTAATACTTAGAGAAAAGAGGAGATAAAACGAGGACTTCAGCTTCTCCACAAAACATTATTTATACCGTGATTTTAAAAAGCTTTGAATTTTGAATCACTGGAATTCTCAGCAGTGATTTGCTTGAAGAAAAGTGGCCACCTGTGATCGCAGAAAAATAAGCACGTGCCAAAGTCGACAACGTAGTTTTGAGACGGTATAAGACTCCATAATATGATATTTTATTTTATTTCTATACCTTAGCACTTGGTACACCAATATCAAGGATGCTAAGCCTGCTTATGGTATAATGGAATCGCAAACAGGAATACCTAGAAACATGTAGCATAACATTTGGTAGGGAGATCACTACAGGTCTGCATGCATCGCACGGCAAAGAATTGCGAGCTGTTGAAAGTCCCCCCGTTTGTTTAAAGAGGGAACAATATATATGATTGGAGTTTTATTATTGTTCATGTGAAACGGAAGCCATGTGACATGGCAGATGCTCTACTTTAACGTTAACAGAGTGAAGAGGTTTCTGTTGTTATCTTTACATAGCAAGACATCAGATAAAACTACGATTAAACATTTTAACATAAAGTGAATATAACGTATCGTATCACAGCTTAAGACAATACAATACAACACCACATAACATGAAGTAACATGACACGATATGACAAAGGATGACATTATATGACACGATACGACATAACATAACATGTTGACATCTTTAATAGAACATTTTGATGATGAAAGTTGTAAGATCAAACGGATCCTTTGCATCCCAACTTCAATGCACTACCGAATCACTATGGACCCCTGCCATTATGATTTCAACGATGATGCACATCAGATAAGAATCCAAACTTGGTTTATTAACACTCTATGTCAAAACCAAACTACATAGGGCAAGGGATATACAGACCATAGAAAATGGCGTAGCTGTATGGGGCCAGACGAAAGAGCAATGGACAATTCACAATAGCAGAAAAGGTACCAATAAAACGTTTCATCAACAAAACACAATAGAATGGTTGAGTTTTACTTACTGTCGGTTGTCGTCTCATCAGCAGCCTTCTTGCAAGAGAAACCACTTCCGGTATACCCAGTATTACACTTGCAATTGTAGCTGAGATGTGTGTTGATACACTGTGCATTACTATGACAAGCATGTCGATTCGTAGCACACTCATCAAGATCTGTGTAAGAAATAAACAACCTGTGTTATAGGGCTTCTAAATATGACTGGGATTCAGAAAATGTGATATTGATTTATACCGTGGAGCTTCAGCTATATGTCTTCAGATAAGGATGAATACTGACATAAGCAGGCAGTGGTAAAAATAATATCTGTTTTTCAAAGCTTGCAGTGGGGTTGGTCTGACTCCTCTTCTCATTCTCATGAAAGGAATATTTCTGACTCCCTCTATAAATAAATTTTAAGCGGGTGAAAACGTGATTAACGGCTTCTACGAACACATTCTTAAGGATTCCATCTCCTTCCACCTTCTTCCGTCAATATGAATACATACTGATTGAAAAGATTACAAACTTTCTAATTCATCAAAAAACTATCTTAAATGTTTCTCGTGACAACTCGACAACTGCGTACCGTTTCCATGTTAAAAAGTTTTCTTTAAAGTAAGAGATATCTCTGAACTTGTTTGTTTCCAGGTCGTTCTAGTAGCAAATTGACAGCCTGCTTTTAACTTTGGGTCGTCAATGAAAGTTAAGATAATGTTAGATTGTTCCACGCAGCTGACACTTTAAAAACTGAAATTTATCCACTCCATTAAGCGATTTATTGGAATGGACTACCAAATCAAAAACGTCCAAAATGCTGACCAGCCATTAGCCTTCCCTCCAAATTTGGAAAGATTGATTTTGGGCAAGAGAACCTTCTCTAGCTTTTATACTGACGTCGTCAACTCTCTGTGGTTGCTAATTGAAACTGACATAGCTTATACCTTTTCAACTTTGATCGAAAATCCAATAACGATAGAAACTCTTCCTGAACTTTATCCTTTTTCATTACTCTATTTCCCTACTTAAAGCTCCGAGTCCCAGGAATCGCTGCACTAAACTGCCTTTATTTTGAATAAATTTTGACCGTTTAACCTAAACGGCTCTCCAGTAGAAAAAATCTGTTCATACGCATGACGTAAAGTTGATGGACATTCCCTTCTCGTACTAATTCTTTCAAATCGCTCATCCCGGATGTCCTCGGGACCATATTATTGGAAAGGTTAAAGCTACTGGTGAGCTTCACTTAATAAATGGACTGTGTTTCCTCTATTCAAGAAAGTATAACAAAGTTTAATAACTTTCTGTACAAATTCGAAAGACATTCTATGAAACATTTCATCACATAAAAATAGTATGTATTCTGATTACCGAACTCAAGGTTCCACAACCTAAACTCTAAAGCTAGCCACAAAAATACAAGTATCAGCTTCTCTCTGAGCCTGTCCCCTGACTTGACCCAGTATATTTCCGATCGTCATCGATCTCCTCTGATCGAGCAGTGAGAATCAAGAAGATAAAATAACTGGACAAAATCAGTCTTGATGAATTGAAAAAGAGAGATTTCCTATCAATTTTTGTCGTCAAGTAACCTTAAATTCTTCAACAAGTTCTTAGGTGTATAATCTCCCCAAGCTGCTGGTGATCAATAAAATTGTCAGTAACCTATCTCTTACAATGGTGTAGCAAATTAAGGGTTCTAGGGGCACATGTCCTCCAAGTGCTTAGATTCCTCCATACTAACCTTTGTACCAAAATACACTATACACTAAAATAGCTCAAAATTTGGTTGATCCCCCGCCAAAAAAAAAAAAAATTGGCTGGCAACGCCTTTGATCTCCTCAATCTATACAATGCTAGGAATGTTGCTTAACGTCAGATCATCCTTAACAAGGATGCAACTAAAATGTATTGCGGCTTGACGACGTTTGCAGTATTCTGTGAAGCCATTAATTTACAACTAGTTGAATGTTTCAGCGCTGCTCTACCCTCTATCTCACAGGCTATCAATGAACCTGAAAGTCTTTAATGAGATAGGGATAGTTATGCTTGAGTTCTTGTCAAAAGGTACCAGCTTGGAATACGCCCATAACACGTTCCTAATGCAATTTGGATACAGTAGATATGTGTACATTACAAGGTACACTTGCAATACGCTCATAAGACACCGGGAAGTCTAGGAATGCACTTTTCACCCACTTTTGGCCTCGTGCGGCCCCTGACTCCGGGCCTCTGAGGCTGCTAACCAACTAATAACCTGCCTCTTGTCCAGGAGAGTGTCCATACAAAATTTCGTAATGATAGGCAAAACGGTGTTACCGCCTATTCCGTTTACACACAGACACACATACTCGCTTATTATAGTTGATAACTATTTTCTATAGTAAGTGAGACGTATTTGCTAGCACAGACCTCGGTTATCAATTTTAAGGTCGGATGGGACACTCCACTCCTCCACTTGACTAATAAGGCACTTGCAACTTCGACAACCTTGCTACACATATGCTTACATTGGTTACTAAAAAGGGTCGAGGCTAATTACCTTTCAGTACAGTTGAATTTTCAAGGATGTGAATCAAGATCTGTTTTCCAATAACTCCGCCATTAATTCTTAGAGCATCATCAATCAATTTCTTTAAGTCATCTAGACTGCCCTTAAAGGAGGACTTCGTATAGACGATTAAAATGGCATGGATACTTGCTATGCTGTAAAAATTGAAAAGATGAAGTGTAAATGCATTGTTGGAAATAGAAAAAAGGGGAGGGGGCTTAGCCGAAAGTGAAAGCGCCAAAGATGCGACGACAAGTCCTCGTGTACTAAAATACAGGGTTATATCTACACTGATTATTCTTTCTATTGGATCTATACTTATAGTCATTCATTCGTATCATTTTTCTGTGAAAAATATCGCTCTTCAAAATTACAGGTCCCTTCCCCTTAAATCGAGTCCTAAGGCCATAAGAGTTAAACACACTGAAGTTTCTTACCGCAACTTTTATGTTAACCATATTCAGAGGCGCTTTACAATCAATAGTAACCCAAACCAACAACTAAAGATAGCTGTTGAAATGTGGCTATTTATCTACTCCCGAGGGAGTGCAGAAAACTAGCACTTTTCAATACGGCCATTTTAAACATGGAGTTTGCAATCGATCACAATCTGCATAACATTGTAATTTATAAATAAGTCACTGGTAAGTTACATTTATTGCCCTCAGCAGATGACTGGTTCTTCAAACCGTGATTGATTATATATGTATTAGTACGCAAGACGTGCTTTCGTTTTTTTTATCGCCTTTCTTATTTTAATTGACGCCTTACTTGTTTTCTTTGTTGCCCTTCATGTTTTCCTTTGTCGCCTTTTGTGTTTGTTGGTGAGCAGACGGAGTCTTAGCAGTATATACATCAGGCAATAACAAAAGTGTCTTTTGTTCTATTCGGGCAAAAGGAGTACTTCTCCAACTTCTTTCCATGATGTAGATTGCGTTACTTACTTTCTTCTAAAACGTCACTGTTTCGGGGTGTTAGAAGAGAAGATCTAGCCATAGATGGGTTGCATAACTTAATCAGCTCCCCTATACTTCTTGTTGTTCCAGTTCAACCAATGAAAACTGCCCCTTGAAATACCAGGAAAACCGTGACTGCAATTTCTCAAGTCTTTGTCAAATCTATCGCCAACAAGGAAACAGTTACAGGGAGACATGGCTTGCATATAATACGAAGTCTGCTGCGGCATTGTAATAAACTTTTAAGTCATCCCGTGGTATATACATATCCTCCAGAAACTCTTCCATTACCAGAGACCTGCTCAACGGAGTCAGTTGCAAAGTTTATGGATGTCTGCGGAGCGTTGTGTGGTATGGAAGAATAATAACAGATACTCCTTTACAGTAATAAATGTTTCAAACACTGAAAGACTATCAATGTCTTGAACCTCAACGATAACTTCTACGTGGGTCTATTTAGAAAGCAGTACGGAATTACAATTGGTGACACCTTGTATAAAAGTGCGTAAACCTTCATTGAGGTGGAATCTTTTGACAACCATCTAGTTCTTCCGATAGTTGTCATATGTGTTACTGTAGTAGTATGTCGACTAAGTTGTATATTAGCTGATGAGATTCTCGAAAGAATACTGCAATGTCACTAACTTGTAAGCAGAGTGTGCTATTCAGCTCAGTACTTCTAAAGATATTGAGACGAGTAAGCGGCACCGATCTGGGCTCTGCATCCGAATTCTCGCTAGCAACAAGCAATTGAAGCCTTTGCACTGCATCTGAATGTTTATAACACTGTTGACCTGCAAACACAGTACTGTTCTTTAGGTCGAAAATGAGTCGAAACATGACTTCAAAAACAGGCTACACACTATCTTTGCCAGAATTTTCCTTACGTTTCATCACACTAACGTATCTTAAGGTAATAGCACCAGTGCTATCAACATATCGGACAAGGCACGAGCCTTGCCCTGTTATGTCTTGAGTGGTATCTTGCGTGATGTTTTCACTCAGTAAAGGAGCCCTTGTGCAACCATTTCGCCGGGAATGCTCCAAATACTCCTACGGTCAGTCCACCCTTGATTGCCAGTAGGCTTTCAAGGTAGAGTATGTCACCTTGCAAAACATCAGTAGGAGCATAAATTTTAGGGTAGCTGTTATCGCAAGGGATTTATAATGTTTACAAGAGCACCAAAACATATTTTAAAAAGTTGCATTTTGTTTAAATATACCAATGAGATAGCCATCCTCGCTTCTTGTTTAATACATATCTCAGAAATAGACTCTACGGAAATGTTCTCTAATAATGAACTTTTACACAAGACCTTATGGCCAATGGGACTACTACTGGTAAAATACATATCAACTTTAGTCAACGTTAGGGTTCCCAACTTTGGTCTCGCAAAATACCGTATGGGGAAGTGGGGTGGGGCATGTTCACTTCCATAAAATTCTGAAAAGGCTCGAGTGCGTTAAAGATATTTCAAGACAATAAAATTCGCATTTTAAACAACTTTACTATCACATGAAAACTCTTTATTTGGAATTTTTTATGTATGAGTACTTGCGTGAAATTCTAGAAGGGATATCAGGGCGCGCCTCGCAGAGCAGACTGTGGGTTAACGAAATCGCTATACTTTTTTAGTGAAATTTTAGGGGTCGTTACCGTACACCGTACAAGCACTTAAAATACCCTGTTGTACCTAGCAACCCTAGTCAAAATCACACTTACGTTATATTGGTTTGTTCTACTGCTGCTATAGCATCCTCCGATTCAAGAACCTAAAATTAAAGCAAAGACGGTTTGTAGCTTCATTTATATTTTTATTAGTAAATCGTTCGTAACAAAAGAAACAACAGTTAAATCAATATTACTCGATAATGAAGATTGTTAATGTGTACACCGACACAACAATCATCATCATCAGCATCAATCATCATCATCAGCATCAATCATCATCAATCATCACCAATCATCATAAATTATCATCAACCATTATTATCATAAATCATCATCAATCATCATCAATCATCATCAATCATCATCGATCATTATCATCATCAATCATCATCAGTCATCATCAATCATCATTAGCCATTATCATCATCAATCATCAATCATCATCATCATCATCAATCATCATCATCATCATCATCATCATCATCAATCATCATCATCATCATCATCATCATCATCATCGTCATCCTCGTCCTCGTCATCATCATCTTCAAAATTATGTAAACAAGTAGCAGCAATATTCCTTCCATCAAATGGTAAGCAAAGCGTCATTTTAGTTCAAAATGACGACGTTACATACAACATAACACTCATCTGGTCTCATATTACAGGAAGAGGCCGCCACAAGGCATTATTGGTTAGTCGTTGACTTTGGTTAGACAGAGTATTGACAATCCGGTGAGCAGGTCCATGAAGGTTGGGAGGATGGGGCATCACAGTCAGCTGACTGTCTTTGTACTTTTAGCTATTTTTGCTGTTTATTTGTTGATATATTTTGTACAAAGAGGTTTTACTACCACCTCTGCCATTCAATGTATTTCTAATTTCTGTATCATTGTTCAGAAGAAAAGCCTGCTTCAACAACTTGTTTTCTTTGCCATAAAATAAAGTGTATCAAAGTTAGCAACAACAGTATTAAATTTGCTGGTTTTCATTGTAGTACAAACAGCATTACATTTCAATATCATTTATCTGAATTCCCTAAAATCAATTTCTATACAGAAAACATTGCCCTATAGAGCAATTTATTAGATTTTCGAATGAAAATTTGAAGCCGAAGATAAAATATGCGAAATTCAAAATATGGAAGATTGGGAGGATAGATTTAGAACAAGACCTATGTTTTTGTTTGAGAATTTATGATCAGATGTGAATACTAGATACCTAAAAGTTGTTCTCAACACTGTTGTACAGTAAGTACATAGTGATGATCATAAGCATTAGATGATTAATAAATCTTTGAACAATCACAGAGTCAGCATCGCGGGTTTAAGGCGAGGATTAGAAAAGTCGCGGCGGTGTCTAAATTGAGTTGTAATTTCAGTGGGAGAATAAAGGAGAGTTTATGAATGGTTGCCTTATGAACAGTTTCATTCTCAAGTAGAGTGGCTGATCGAAAAGCTAGAATAGTAATAGCCACCGATCTCTAAAAAACACTGGACCGAGCATCTTCCGTTTCAAAGTGAGGTCAGTGGTAGGACGCCATTGTTAGTCCCTATCTAACAAAGCTTACAATAATGTTACGTAACATGGCGGACCTTCTCGCGCCATTTTAACTAACGGTGACCAGTATTCGTGACTACACTTTTTCGCTGTTGGAAACGATGGAAAGCTCAATCAAGGTTTTTTGAGAGGTCAGTGGTAATAGCAGAATAGCAAAGGAGATGGAAATGATATAGGATGTTCCCATGTTTCAGTGGTTGGGATACTACTGACATCTGTAAAAAAGCTGACAAGCATCATATCTCTATAGAAGTAGCATTGCAAATTTTAGAGGGCAGCGTTGTAATATCTTCGGAGGCATTTCCAAATTCAAGTAAGAGTGCTTAAAGAGTCTACGAGATGCAAAGAAAAGCTTTAGAAACACACTGGATAGTATGATTTATTTGTGTCTAATTTAAAGCCTAATATGAATAAAATTACCTCTGAGAAAACGCCATTCACATGAACACATTTTCCATTGGAGTGATACAATTACAATTCAGGACAATGTGATCAAATATACTTTCCTCCAAACTGGATCTTTAAGAACAACTTTGTCAAGCTACCTATCTTTGATTATGTTACTGTGAATTGTTTTGACCCTAAGAGATTTCACATAGAGAGTGGGTTGGCGTAACTCAAAATTTTCAAGAAATAAGTTGATTTCTACTGATGATCTCTCCAAACCAAACTCGTCTCTGTGTGAATACATTACAAGAAGCTATAAATATGTCAGGACAGCCAAGGGATGCTGGTTAATAGAAGACAGGACAATTTAAGATTCATCGGGACATTGGAGTCAAAAATACAAAATAGGGAGTGCTCCAGCAAAACCAGGAACGTATTATCCTTACCGTTTTAAAGGTTTCTGCAACTCTGTTAAAATCTGAAGACCCAGGAGTCACAAGTGATGCTGGAGCTGTTGTTGCATTCTTACAGTCTTGATTACTTTCGTTGCAGTATATTAAAAATGTTATGTCAGCTAAAACTCCATCACGTCCTAACAAACAAAGAGCAGACAGAGTGTTTGGTTACGGGGATTATAACTTTATCTGAAAAGAAGGAATTCTGTATTCATTGTAAAAGCATCCAAAGCATCTACACTAGGTTCAGCTCGTTATTCTTACCCACACAAAAGAGGTGTGAAGACCCAAAATATAGGGTTTTTTTATAAAAAGCCTAGATACATAAGATTTTACCAATAGACTGCTTGTTTTGTGCTGTTTTCTTCGGAGTCAGAACTCATTTTTAAAGATACAGAGCATTCACATTCGATAAAGGTTGCCCAACAGTCCGTTTCTTCGATCTGCACTTCTTCAGTAGAGTGTACATCCGTCACGAGGTAGAAATTGCAGCATAGTATAACTGATAGGACTAGCAAAACATCTGAACAGTAAAACGGAGTGTGAACAAATGCAAAGATCGATAGCATGATGATAGCATCATTCAATGGTCGGGCTACGGGGAGGTGAATATTGTAAACTAACCTGTTTTTAGTCATAACGACAATAGTCAAAATTTTTCTGGCGTCCTTGGTAGGGGGGGCAACCGAAGAGACCCCCCTTGGATCCGACGCTGGCTTCAAGTTTTTTCGAGTATCCAGACTATGACAAATTTACATTAAAATCTTAAAAATGCGCTGAAAAGTAGAAATAATGTGCGCATTTTAACCATGGAAGATCGGATAAAGGTCTCGATAATTACATCAGTTTTTTTGACAGATGTTTTTCAGCTGATAAAGATTGTTGCTATTTATAACCTATTGATTTTATCCCACATTTCGAAAATAAAATTTTAGAAATGCTTCTTCGATAATGCTATGGCCCAGGTATGTTGTCAGTAAAAGAGAAAGAACATAATTGGCTGAATCTTTTCAGTAACAGAAACAGCCCCCATTTTCTGGCGAGAAGAAATTCTTTAAGTGAATAGCGTTTAAACGATTCTCTTCAATAACTCGTGTACACAAATCAGATTGTAAAATGAATTCTAAGTATATGCATTGAGTGCAGAATGTGATATTGGGGGAGGTGGGTGGAAGGGAACGTATCGTTTACTACCAATTCCTCTATAGGCTCTGATATCTGTGCTTGAATGAGTTCCACTATTTACTCCCAACGATCCCTTTACTGCGTTCATTTATTAGCCTTCCGCAATTATTATATATCATAGGAAACGATTCGCGCAAAAATACATTACTAAGAGTACAATCGCAGGCTAAAATCTTAATGTTTTACATATGTACCATCCCTCTTTCTTAAATCCTAGTACACAATTTGGAAGAAAGGAGTTAGAAATTTCTTACGTTGAGTACAAAGCTGTCCCTCGAAACCAGCAACGCAATTACACGACTTTGTTGCTTCATTGCACCTTCCGCGGTCGCCACATGGGTTGACGCTGCAGGTGAATGTCTCTATAAGAAGCAAATTTACAAACCAAATTGTTTAAAGAATCATAAAACTTACTACATGTTGACAGGAATCCCTATCAGCTGCAATGAAATAACACAAATTGACTTTCCTATGTTCCAAGAGACAACAATGTACTGGCACACAATATCTTCAAGATTGATTGTTGCAACTTTGAAATATCAATGCTCACCGGAATATCATATCACATTAGTAAGCATTTTTATTGTTTTACATATAAACGATCGCACAATTGTAAAAAAAGTATAGGTTTGAAGAATTACAACTCTATGAGTCATATCCCGTCGTGAATAAAATTATCGATTTGAAGGGCAACCAACAATCAGGACAGAAATATTGCTTAAAGATTTTGATTTTTACTATCCAGATTAGGGTAGAATTTTCCCTTATTTCCCCTTACGTAAGGATTGGTCTTTCTGCGGATATGACTCATTAAACCTTGCAAAGTGTTCTACAGCTACACCTTTAAATCACAATATGACATTGTATTGCCAGATCTCACTTAGACATCTTTAACAATTCCTACTTTCCGTCTTACTGCTTTGACACAGATTAACCTGCGTTGGACTTTATAGGAACCGCCTCCGGACTGTCTCATCCGAATGTGAGGGTTTAAAGAAATTTGAAATCTCAGAAACATAATTTAAAGATAGTCTTGAAATTAAAGAATAATCACCCAAGGTACATCTACTGTTTGTCAATCTGAAAATGACTACTCACCACTGACTGTAAGTTGATGACCTTCAGAAGTCATGGTTGCCCTTCCGTTACCAACTCTACACGTGTAAAGTGCGTTGTCATTAGCTGTTACACGTGTCAGAGTAAGCTTCTGTTTAGTAGCGCCTGCGAAGAGGGTATTACCCTTGAACCATTGATAAGTCGGTGCAGGATTACTTGCAGTGACGCAAAGCAACTCAACTGTAGTACCAATGTAAATTGTTGTTGGTAATGAGTGCTCAATTCTTGGCTTGTCCAAATCTAAGTGAAAATTTGGAAAACACATCCATACAAAGGTGTACAAAGGCCCCTAACTTCTACCTGGCCTTCTTCAATTAAAGTTTACAGTTGTGCATCTATCTCTAGCACTACATCATAGCAACACTCTTGTTTTGATACTCTTTCCAAAACCTTTAAGAAGACCGATATTGATATTTGCATGGAAGTAGTAACTATCCACATGTGATATAAGAGGTACCAAAAAACACTGATACACTGATACAAAAAATAGAGATAAACCTCCATAGCGCTCACATATAATCATGACCGTAGAATCTGGGGGGAGGGGGGACGGGGGACTCTTCCCCCTCACTTTTCAGGATAGGGGAACAACAGCTGCTTTATACCCCCACTTTTGGCCTCAGAAATGTCAATTTGTCCAAGATTAATCGTTTTGTCTCCCCCACATTCTTACAGCGATCTGCGCCCATGCATATGGCGAGCCACTAATGTTGGTGAAAAGAGCCTGTACTTTCATTCCACAATGGATTTACCCCGTGATCTCCGGCGATCTCAAAAGAATCGACATCAGGGTACCTAAATTCTCCCTGTCTTCTTTAACTTTCCAACTTACGATATGCTAGGTGAAGTTTCTGAGGACGTCCACAATGTGTACCCATTGAAACACACAAGACGCCCGGAAACTCACTCTCCTACTTTCAGATAAACATATATATTTTAATAGATATTTCTGCAGTCCATTGTAGAAGAATAAGAAACAGACATAGTAGATTGCATGAATGAATGAAGTATATTTATTTATATCTTCAAGGAAAAAAATCAGCAATGAGCAACTGCACGTCTATCAATATAAAAATTCCTATTAATCAGTTTTATGTTGTTTGTATGTAGGAGGAAGCCTTTTCTCACTTTCTCATCCAAACCTAACCCTAAAAGATAGCCCAAACCTTGTAAAATGTTCCAACCCTAGCTCTACACGCCTGATATTATGACAATTATGTTTCTGATACCCACGAAGTAGGAATACATGCAGGTGAAAATACTTACAATATACTTTCACATTTATTGAGCTCCTCTTTTTTCCGGATAGGTTTTCCCCCTCGCAGTAGTAATCTCCATCATCTCTCCGTAATACACTATCTTTCCTTACTGTTGAGGAGGTTGACACCTCATTGTTTCTGAAAGTCCATTTTAGAGATGGAGCTGGAAAGCCCTTCACAGTACATGTCAACGTTAGCGGTTGTTTTTCATCGATCGGATTTGTATTTGCAGTCACAATTGGAGGATCTAAGTCTGTTTAAGAAAGTAATCGAGTTACAGTTTAAAAGAAAGCAATAGAGTTACAGTTCAAAAGAAAGCAATAGAGTTACAGTTTAAAAGAAAGCAATAGAGTTACAGTTCAAAAGAAAGCAATAGAGTTACAGTTTAAAAGAAAGCATTAGAGTTACAGTTTGAAAGAAAGCAATAGAGTTACAGTTTGAAAGAAAGCAATAGAGTTACCGTTCAAAAGAAAGCAACAGACTTACAGTTTAAAAGAAAGCAATAGAGTTGCAGTTTGAAAGAAAGAAAAGGAGTTACATTTTTAAAAAAAGCAATGGAGTTACAGATTAAAAGAAAGCAATAGAATTATTGTGTGTAGTTAACTAGGTAGCTCTATTAAATGGTTAGGCATGTCCCATCTGGTGGTGGCTGTAATCAATAAGTTATTGAGCATAAACATAAACTTTAAATCCAAATCGGTGGTGGCTTTCTCATTGTCGTACGTTTAACTTGAAGAACTTGTTACTATTTAAGCAATTACACACACGAGTAACATGTTCGCTGGTAGTTGCTCAAGCTCTTGTAAAATGAAACACGTACCGTACAAAAATTGAGTAGGATCGTTCTGTAACTAGAGTAACGTTATAGAGTTTACTAAATTTAAATCTATTTCATAATCTGACAAAATAATGGCTTTTGGTTTGGTTTGGGAGGATGGCCGTTTAAAACGGGCCATTTTGATGAAAAATAAACTAATGCATGGGAGAAATGGCTTTGTACATGAGGTGGTCTCTACGAGGAGTCGCATAAAGGAAAGACTACTGTACATGAATCATTGGCTTCTGCAGTGTTAGTGGCTAGTTGTGTTCTTATAGATATGGAACCAAATAATCATACAGAATCCTGAGCGATTCATGGAAAATGCAATAAATAAGTTTCTACATCCTTTTCAAAATTTCCTCTTTGTCCCAATGTCTTCTTTGCTCGTTTAGAATGTTTCTGAGACAGTTAATTAAGAAGCATCATTCGTGCGCTTCCTTTACTATTGAAATCTGGAAGTGTTTATTTTTGAATTATTTTATCATATTTTAATTATCATTATTATTATTATTATTATTATTATTATTATTATTATTATTTGGTATTTGCGAGTGTTTGACTTAAATTAGATATATGTGAATAAAATACATCATGACATTAATCAAGAGTGAGTCAAGTGAAACTAGTGAATCAAGAGGCGGTTGGATGTCAAATTATAGAATCATTAAATAATGGAAGAATCAGTATAATCGCATACAGCTCACGATCAAAGTAAATAACCTTGTGATTAAAGTTGCCCATTGTGGTATTACTTGTTGCTGTTGTTGCTAATATGTTTAATCTTGCGCATGAGCACTTTAATGAAGCTGATTATCATAATAAAATAAATTAAGATAAAATAGAATTAAGGGCACAATAATTCTTGAATAATGCTGAAGTTATTCTTTAAGGGGGTGTTCAGTGAAATACGGTGTGCATGGGGGTAATTTGTAAAATGAAGTAATACTTACAATGGACCACCATGACAAAGGTAGTGGAATTTTTTGTTCCTTCTGTGTTGGAGGTGAAACAGACGTAGCTTCCTGCATCTTGTCTTTTCACCGGGATAAAGAACAAGGTCGAGGTTTTATTTGGCAATACAACCCCACTTTTGTACCACGTTATGTTTGCAGTTGGAGAAGCGTCTGAGCCACAAGTGATATTAATCTTGGTCCCTTCTTGGTGTGGCTGTCCCACGTCCCCTGAAAGTATCGGTGTGTCGAGATCTATGCACAAAACGAACACGATATTTCATATTATCTGTCTTACCAAAAGGAGAGACTGAGTAACAATGACTTGGAAAGGGGCACTATAAAAAAAAAATTTTGTCATCGATGGTGGACGCTTACTGTGGAAGGCTCACGTAAACTGAAATCGTTTGAAGTGAGATTCCTCAGAGCAATTTTTGTTGTTACCAGATACTACAGAGTATCAAATGATAATATTAGAGAGCAGATAGGTGTCCAAAACACACTGGACATCATCAGGACAAGAAGACTGCGCTGCTTTAGACACGTAGCTAGACGACCTTCAGAAAGCTCTGTCAGTGCAGCAGTCAAGCGGAACTTCATTGGCAACCGCGGCAGAGATAGACTACCCATGAGATGGCTTGACCAAGTGAGGAAGAACATTGGACTACCTTTGGCCACAGCGTTCCATCAAACAGAGGACCGAGCCGTCGGTGCAAGGTTGTGGAGGAAGCCAGGTGCCCGCGGGCCTAATCTCTTAATTGATTGATTGCTTGCTTGATTGATTGACATGCTTTCTATTCCTTCATTATCTTCTCAAAACGTATACTAAAGTGCAAAAACCTTTAAGAGGTATTCTCTTTCGGACATTTTAGAAATGAAGTGCCAACATGATCCACGTTAGAGGTAGTGTCTCCTACAGATCGTGGTATGGTAAATACCAGCTGTAACTTAAAGATTCAAGAGAGAGAGATAAGCATTTTTGAACGAAATAAATGAAAGGAGGCGATTTTCAACAGCAATAGGGAAATACACGGAAGATACTCCTATGGATCTTATTGGTTTGAAACAAATTTTCAACTTCTATATTAATAGGAGCATTACTTCAAAAATAGGGTTAGAAATGATAAGTTATAGAAAGGCACAAAGGAAGTAGAAACTATGTCACAATCGGCATTTAAACCCGTGACCGTAACTAGCGTTAGTAGTAGTAGTTATAGTAGTGATAATAGTAATAGTAGTAGTAGTAGTAGTAGTAGTAGTAGTAGTAGTAGTACTAACAGTAATAGTAGTACTAGTAGTAATAGTAGTAGTAGTAATAGTAGTAGTAGTAATAGTAGTAGTAGAAG
>JAAAKL020007259.1:0-17082 GCA_010016065.2 Carybdea cf. marsupialis auct. non (Linnaeus, 1758) | reverse complement strand
TCACTATTATATATCCACAATTATATATCCATGATTGTATATCCTCAATTATACATCCACAATTATATATCGACGATTATACATCCACGATTATATATCCACGATTATACATCCACGATAATACATCCACGATTATATATCCACGATTATACATCCAAGGACAATCCAGGTTGAACAAAATCTACATTTACGATCCTTCCTAGTATTGAGAGCGTTCTAACAATGTCCCCATCCGATTGTGTTTGAATACTAGGCAGAGCGGCAAGAGGACAGCAAGGGTAATTGACAATATGTAGAATATGTCATTTAAACCATTTACCCTACTTTATTAGTTCACCATTAAAATAGGCTTTGATTCTGTTTAAATGCTAGTGACATCATTTTTTAAGTCGCGTATTGTAGAAATCGCAGAAAACTGAAAACCTCATTATATTGAGAGATATCATTCGAAACGGAGTATTTCCATGCTGTATAGTGGCCGTTGTGTTGTCTGACGAAACTTTTCTTAGATTTGGATTGATCGACTAGAATTGTATAGTCAACTGTCGACATGGCTTTCAAACCAGTACTTTTCGAAACCAAGTTACACTCAACTCGTTTTCAAATGATAAAACCTCAAGGACGCTCAAAATTAGACTTGGCCAAATTTTATAGTAATGAAAAATTATGTAGCGAGGAATTCGTGAAGGAAATTTGCAGAACTCACTTCACAACTATTAAAGTATGACATTAGCTCTGTTGACGCATTTTTGAACCTTGGCTACCTCTGATCACAGTAGGCATAGTTATCATTGCAAGGAACTCGTTATAGGTGTTATTTTGCATCTCACTTGATTGAGTGTCAGCAGAGTCTAATATATCTCTACTTTGACCAAGGTGTTACTCGTCCAGAATGCCATCAACATATTTCAAGTTATAAGATTGAGACCTTTGGCAAAACCCGCCATCTTGAACAAAGTGGCCGATATCACGGTTTCCTTCCTGGGGCTTGATGCCGTTGTTTTGTATCACTGTGCACATTCGCAACCTGAGAAAAAATTATCGTTGTTGCGTAACTGTTCTTGTTTTTGTACTTTTGGACGCTTTTGCAACTTGACTACTTAATACTTATTCCGGATGCCCCCATAATTTTTGGGATCCTTCCAAATAAAAGTATGACACTTTGGTCAAATTTTGTGTAATTCGTTCACTCCACTTATTTTAATGTTGTGAGACCTCGTTTTCTCTGAAGTGTTCCCTGCATGGTCAAGATGATGTCATGGTATAAGATCGAATTGACATCATGGGCATGTGTCTCGTACTACGCCACAGTTTTCCCCTGTGAACCCCAGTGAAGTATGCCCAAATGCGCAGTCTTACACTAGAATGAGCATAATCTTTAAAGGCAAGTAGCCGTTGG
The DNA here is from genome assembly GCA_010016065.2 of Carybdea cf. marsupialis auct. non (Linnaeus, 1758). NCBI lineage: Eukaryota > Metazoa > Cnidaria > Cubozoa > Carybdeida > Carybdeidae > Carybdea > Carybdea cf. marsupialis auct. non (Linnaeus, 1758). The sequence continues at coordinate 15,683 of JAAAKL020007259.1, read as the reverse complement.
AACCTTCACCGTGGTAATCTACTTTTGAAATTTGTTGGAATTCTGTTTGACATTCCTATAGTTAAAATCTGTTTGTGGCTCCGATTTTATGTTCTTGCGGCACGTCGTTTAAAATATTAAAAGAAAAAGCTCCGATTACTTGAGACTCTTTTGCGTTATTTAAGCTTGTAAACTAGTTGGATTATGAAATGCAGTCTTATGCGATATCGAGCTAGCATGTGTCTTCGCATGACATGAATATCACTTTAAGGTTTCAATGATAGTGACACCGAATTCACAGGAGACTGTGCACATCATTTCCATGGATTCTTAGTTCCTATAGACAAGGGGACCCCTGTGGTTGGTGCTTTCTCAAGAAAACCAAACAGTGTTATTTTATCATGGGTTTTCAAGTGCGTATAAACCAATATCAGTTCTTATGTACAGGCTGGTAGAGTCGCTGTGCCAGTCTTCAATTTCACAAACATTTGAAAGATTTATGCAGCTTTTTTGCTGGTTCAGTCCAGCTGCATCTCTCCTGGATGACTCGGCCAGCATCGTTGTTCTAGTAACGGCATTGGAAGCACAGTTTATGTTTAATATTTGTACGTGTCTTGTTGATAATTTTGATTTTCAAAGTTGGCCTTAGCTTTGAAACTGCGAAGATTTTTCGCCTTGGCCGAATTTCAAACCAGGCTAATCCGTCACTAAGGAGACGGACAGGTGTTGATCATTTGTATCAGTCATTTCCTCGCACAATGTTCATCGTGTTGTGCTGTTGTGTGCTTCGATTTCTACCTGCTGCCCTGAGATATCATCGGTTGTCTACTTGATTGCAGAGGACATATTACCTACACCTCACCACCCAAGGGTAAGAAATTGGTGGTCCTGTCAAAATGATCCATCTTTATGCAAGTTTTTGTCTTCAATTTCCATGTTGTATGAATCAAATAACCATTCACTTATGGTATGACAATTCCAATTGTTAGTTTTGATAGGAATATGAACTATTTTTGATTAAGGTGAATTGAAAGTCTTGGTATGCATTGTTTATATTTGTCATGTTATAATTTCATGTATCAGTTATTATAATCGTTTCGGTCCATGTAGTGATAACTAGAAAAGATACATGATGCGTTCTTTAAAACGGCCAGTACAGAGTGACTCCTTGCCATTTCCTAACTGTATGATTGCTAACTTCGTTGACAACAAATATATTGACTGGTCTTTTGATTGCTTCATGATAAAGTATCAAATCAGTTGAATCAGATGCGGTTAGATGCATTTCCAGCCCTTAGAAAATTTTCAATCAACCTTTTCAGTAAGTCTTCCCGCTTTACTTGGTCACTGCATGACGCAATGCTTCTTAGCTACAGACATTTGCATTCGCACGGTTATCTTTAAATGTTACAATTGCAAATCGTTTCTTGCTTTTGTTACACAATCAGCTAATGCTTTGCAATTGTTTGTCATTTATTGTTTCAATACCACGGTCACGGGAGGTAAACGATTTACTCGATGGGATCAAATTAAAATAATTCCTAGTCACGTTCCACACATACTTTGGATTTTTAAGTGAAAATACGATAGTTGATAGAAGGAATACGATGTCGAAAATCGTTATATTAATATAGAACATTGGTTCGTAAACTGGGATCCCCAATACTTAAGGGGAAGTAAATTCATTTTAGTCGGGCTTGAAATCGTTATAAAGTTTAACATCTTTAGGAATGAATCAAACTAGCAAGTCACAGATCATGTCCTTGAGGTGAAAAAATACCGCAGTTTCATTTTCGGTTCCGTTTTAAATAGCGTGTCCCTTTCCCGATCTACGAGGAACTTTCGTTGTAAAAATTCGCCGTTTTTATTCACTGTTAGTTAATTTGTCTGCAGAAGGCAAATAAGACTAAAGACCTATTTTTGATTTTTGGAGGGACACATAAAGTCTTTCATTATATGTGGCCGAGTGACTTTTGGATTTAAATATCCCAATCATGGTTATAAATTGGCTGTAAAGAAGCTGACCGAGTTTGCAAACAGTTATAAAGATGCCAGACTAAGTTTATGAGTCTATTTCAAGTTACGCCTACACTTGAAACCAAGTTGCTTGAGCTCAAAACATGAAGGTTGTAATATTTACAAGACAACCTAAAACTGAAGTACGGTGATCCATTTAAAGAACTAAGCTGTTCGATATAAATGAATCATTTGTGAGCATACGTATTTAGAGAACTGAGGATACAGTTGTGAGCATGCGTATTTAGAGAGCTGGGAATACAGTTGTGAGCATACGTATTTAGAGAACTGAGGATACAGTTGTGAGAATACGTATTTAGAGAAGTGAGGATACAGTTGTGAGAATACGTATTTAGAGAACTGAGGATACAGTTGTGAGAATACGTATTTAGAGAAGTGAGGATACATTTGTGAGCATACGTATTTAGAGAAGTGAGGATACATTTGTGAGCATACGTATTTAGAGAAGTGAGGATACAGTTGTGAGCGTACGTATTTAAAGAACTGGGGATACAGTTGCGAGCATACGTATTTAAGGAACTGGGGATACAGGTGCGAGGTTTCGTGTTTAGAGAATTGAGGATACAGTTGTGAGCATACATAGGAGTTCGAAGTAACAATAGCTACCAGCTGTGTTTCTCTCACTTGTATTTTTTTGAACCAGCCAGATAGAGATTGGAGAGTTACATTTCCATTTGATTTCTGAAACTTCACTATTTGATGCCAGCATTATGATAGTGTTATTCTGTTTTCTCAAATCAATCATCGGTCAGTTGATTTTGAAGATACAGTATAGTAGTGTGTCAAATTATACCAAGACTTTTCGGATATTGAGTATCTAATCTCAAATTGTCTGCAATTGGAAACTTAGGATGGGCGAGGGCAGAATATGAATGCCTGAAGATTTTTGGCCCCAGCCTTTCCGTTCTCTTTCTTTACCTTCTCATCATCATCATTATCATTATCATCATCACCATCATCGTCATCGTAACCATCATTATCATCATCATCATCATATTATCATCATCACCGTCATCGCCATCGTAATCATCATTATCATTATCATCATCATTATCATCATCATCGTTATCATCATCATCATGATCATCATGATCATCATTATCATCATTATCATCATCATCATCATTGTCATCATCATCATCATCATCATCGTCATCATCATCATCATCATCATCATCATCATCATCATCGTCATCACATTGGTCAAAATAGATCTTTAGATGGAAGAAATGAAGCCTTATGGTTTGGATACCTAGTGATCAAGAAGGACCTTTCAATGCCAGGATAGCACGTGTTTTTGCGTACACTGTCTTTAGTATTTCTCACGTGATTGCAGGACAAGTACAGTAAAAAGAAAATGCACCCAAAAGACCCTGTTTTATTAACATTTCAGAAAAAGCCCCTAAGCATTTAAAGCATGACAATAACTTTTGGAGTACTGTTGTACAAGGTTTTCTTCAGCCATTTTAGAATTATGTAAGTACAGAAGAAACGAGCGACAAAAAGTGAAAATCTTATGCCTTATGGAAATTATGGCGCGTTTTTCACAACCAGTCCCGGGATCGTTTGTAACAACCGTTCTGCAAGACTCAAATTAGAGATTGTTGAATGTTATTGGCTAAGAAATTGCTTCCCGCAAAAAATGAATGCCAGAATAGAAATTGCCAAAGCAAGGCTAAAGAGCGTCAACATTAGGTGCCGACAAACAGTAAATTGGTGAATGGCTTAACGAAACTTGTGTATACATTGTCTAGACTTTGAAAAAAATAGGCCTACCCCTCAATATCTTATTATTTTAATTAGGTTTCTTTCATTTCCAACAGGGAGAATATGTTTATGTCAATTATGGAGAGGACAAGGATTATATCATGCTGGCATCCTTAAACATCTCAGTCACAGGAAAAATCGCTATCGCTCGGTATGGACGAAATTTTAGGGGAGACAAGGTAAGATGTACCATTGTTTATTAAAACCATCGCATTTCCTTAAGTAAGGGTCTTTCCTTACGTAAGCGCCCCCTTAAAAGTATGCTTCGAAAACTGGCGCTTCATCAAGACATAGAAATATCATCAAAAAAAAAATTTTGTCGCTTATTCCTTATTTTAAAATCCCGATCTTCGGAGGCACTCTTTCAGAATTTCAAGTAGATTTTGTCAGAAAAGATTCGTAGAGGAGAAATAATTTCCATTTTAACAACCTTCTTTTTAAAATATGTAGCTCTTGAACAAATGCCTCCTTTGTATTAAGACCCATATGCAAAAATATTTGCAGCATTCGTATTTTAAAAAATGTTAACTTATAAGGACTAGGCAGCAATGGAAGAGGCCCATCGTATTTTGTAAAGGGAATGAAAGAAATGACGCTCAGACTTTCTCTCTTTCTCCGCGATATGAAACCCAAGTATAATGAAAGCAATTCTTGATCTCACTGAAGGTAACGGTTCGATTCATCTTGACGCTACGAGTTCCCGCTCTCGAGATTTCCCATAGCACACTTCTAGTCAATTCCTACGATTTACCATGGCACTAGGTGAGAAGTCGATTCTTACCACCTGATCCACATCATTTGCTCAAAAACACACACACTCTCTCTCTCTTTCTAAAACCCATGACGCCAGCAGGAAACGTCACTTTTCACTGGAGTCTGATTGGCTAATAGCGATACTACACCAATCGCACCTTGTGCCCTCGTCTCTAGACGGGATTTACCTGAATTGAGATGAAGGTCTGAGTTCTAAGTCTAGCAAACTTCTATCATCGAGATTTTCAGAGCTCAGTTGTTTTCTTTGTGCTTAAGTTTATCAGTATTTTCGAAATGGCAGAGCCTCGTTCCCAAACTCCCACTTGCAATGAACAGCTCTGAGGCCTTCCGGACCCTTGCACAGTTTTCCATGTTTACCACTTGGTGCAGACGCCTTTGCACAAGCTGGACATCTCTTTGAGACATTTACAATCTTCACTCAATCCTCACACGAGGTGCTGCTGTACAAACACTGCTGAATATACAAATTATTGTAAGGAAAAGTATTTAGTAAAGATCCTGTCAAAATGTTTACAGTTGTCGCTCATTTTATGTCTTAATTTTGTAACGTCACTTGTCGGATGTCATGCGTAATTAAATTTTGTAAAGGAGAGCATAATCCAAAACACATTGCAGCTGTTCGATTGTTCTGACAACACGAGGTCTGAAAACTGATATTGATGACAAGGATGTGTACAATTACTAATAGTACAAGTTTAAGACCTAGAAGCGTTTCTTGTTTCTACAGGATATGCAGTAAGAGAGGCTTCTTTAGAGTGGGATAGCGATAATGGATCTTTGGCTCCATGCGTGGGTTACACTAATTGTTAGGGAGCATTCTTAAAATAACAGCAAAGATCATGCCCCTTTCCACAGACTGCATCTGTTGTATATTCATCGTCTTGCGAGGTTGGTCATGTTGGCCGCACGGTTTGAAGTTTAGTAGACAGCATCAACCAAACTAATCTAATACATGCACACGAGGGTATTGTCCATTCCGAAGGTTATGTGACCCACATAATTGCCATAATTATGCAGCACATGTCATAAGTTTTCCATACCTGAAGGTATCAGCTTTCAAGCAAGTGGTGGCCTATGGCAGAGTCACATTGCTTATTGGTCTTAGAATATAATTGAACAAATGATGCAGATTTGCATCTTCACACTTTATGCGGACATTGACATACATTCGAATAGTAAACAAATTGAGGGAATTAAGTATCTTCTGATTTATAGCAAATATTTATCGTTGGAATACGGCTTTGGAACACATGTTACTTTCATCTTTCATCTGCCCATTGAATCTGTTAGATGGCCTTGAACTTCATAAAAATCTCTGAGCTTGGCCTGTAATCAAGTTTCAGAAGTGCATTTGGGAATATGTAATAAATAGAATTTCACATCCATGAATAGATAGCTCAAGGAAACTTTTTACGGGAATGGAAACCTAAATGATGTATCAAGTGGCAGAAATAACTCATGTCTTGATGTCGTATTTTACAGCAGACATACTATAAATAAGAGCCTTGAAATCGGACTTATATGATATCAGCTGTCTGTGACAATTTACTTTTAAATGCTTGGCTTGTATTGCCAACTAAGTGAAGAATAAATGCCTAATTTCTCAATTGCTACGTTATGCATATTCGCACGTGTCCAATTCATTTGTCAAATCGTCGTGTCACTATTCGTTTGCGTTAAGCGTCTCGTTAAGCATATAAGAAAACAAAACCATTTGCTCTATATGTTTATCTTATTTATAATGAACCCTGGAGACGACTTGCAAAGGCTATGTTTTCGCAAATGTATGTATGAAAGGTACGCAAACCCTAACCAAGATTAGGGGGGAGAGAAGGGACGTGTGCCTCCCATATTATTTTAGCGGAACACTCTTTTTAGACAATACTTGTTTTAGACAGTACTCCTGTGCCGATAAAAGTGAGATGGGATGGAAAGCCGGGGAAGCAGAATAGATCAAATGGAAAAGTTAGTTTGTAGAACTATTTGTGAAAGACACAGTGAGTGAGGCATCACACCGTCTTCACCTTCACTTGCTCCTACTTTTATCTTATATGCTACCTCTGGCTCTGCAATGCATTATTATTGACGCTCCTCCACCCCAATCTGGCTTTACCTTCTATGTACAGACCCGTGTATTTATTTTAGGGTACTGCCAGGCGTAATTCAATGCCGTAGTTGAAGTATTTATGCAAATTATGATTAAATACCTGCCTTTTGGAATTGAAGATCATTTTGTACGTCCTCTTTATTGATTAGGCTCTTGTTAGGAAGGTAGGTGTTCAAGTTTTGAAATATAAAGTGATAAAACAGTACCTAATAACCCAATACATTTTCAAGGATAAAAGAAATAAATTGAAAAATGTGCAGCATCCTCATTTCAAAAAATGCAACCCCCTCCCATATTAAGAAAACAGACACTGTTCTTTCAACACAACTTCCAGTTTTTATGTCTATCTGCCCCTTAACGTGTCCTGTGATTCTCAAGATGCCAATCTATTTCAGTGGCCTTGCAGTTATAAGGCCTTGCTTTCAGTATCCCAACACGGACAAAATCAAAGTAACGTTAATAACACCTACTATTAAGTTCAATTGACGTCCCATGGTTATATCCGTGAATGGAAGGGATGTGCGTATCCGACTAGGGCTTTTAATCTCTTTGCACACCAAATTAGTTAGTTAGAACAGCTACATCGTAATCGGAGGCTAATGGTACCCTGACATTTGACTCCCAGTTTTTGTGTTTAAACACTAAGTGCTATGCTTACTATACTCGACTTCGCGGTACAAACTTGTAAAATCGGTACGTTGCTATGATGGTAAGACACAGGTAAGTGTTACATGTGGCCGGTGTGTACCTAAAGAACCCAGCGAGCGAATCGGAACGAAGCATTTACGGCAGACCTGAGCTGCAGAGTTGAATGTCTCGACCAATAAGTTGAATAGTTCACTAGAGGACCGACTACGAGACTAGCGTCCCTCAATCAGTGAAGACATACGTGGAGCCATTGTATTGCTTGACAGACGGTCGAATTCGTGTCACTGGACGTTCGATTGTACAGAGGCAGGATCTGCGAGTTACGGAATATTTGCAATTCGAGTGTTTGTCAGGGAACGTAATGGCTCAATGTGTGGCTTCACGTTTAGCCTCATAGTCGGTCCTCTAATGAATTAAGCTCTGTGGGCTCTACTGTCAAATGCTTCTGAAGGAGACTACATAAATGTAGAGTAAGTGACTTGACTTGACTTTAACAGTGGTACCGTCTACCTACAATTTATGCGGATACTATCGTTGGGGTCTTTTGGGAGGTCATTTGTGAGGGCGGAGAGGCAGACTTCACAGTGTTGGGTCCGTAACGGAGCAAATCATTTGCGAAAAACATTCTGGGCCTTAAAATTGTTAAGTCCAAGGTATAAAATTGCATCTCTTCAGCATGGGAATCTTCCAATGTACTCTGATAATGTTTTCATGGCATTCTTATGAAAAAATGTCCCTCGTGATCTCTGGCAAACATATAATTAACATTTTGACAAACGCTTTGTAGTTTATCTCACGTATGACCTTTTTATGTTACCTATTTTGAACTACGTGTTTACAATACACACTTTTAAGAAAAACGTATTTAACAAATTAAGGGATCGTATCTTAGCTCTCTAAGAAATTCTATCGAATAACTGCTATGCAACAGCGACATATCCTATACCTTCGATAAAAAGGTAAAGCCGGAAATGTGTAATCACCACTGAAATATGTATGGATCTGATTGTTGTGACGCATCTCGGCTCCCTATGACTCGTGAATGCTATTTAAAGGTAAGCATATCAGCGCATCTGAATCACGTGATCATTACATCATCATTGATTCTTGATTACCGCTGCATTTATTGATGACATAATTGTTAAATTTAGTAACTTAGGATATGTATATAAAGTTGTGATTTCTCTCTGTAATTTAGAGCTCTCTGGCACTCAATGGTGGACTTGTACAGTTAATTCTCTCCAATATCCTCTTGAGTCTACATCTTAGTCTCATCTCTCTGAAGTTTTACTAATCGAGTATTCGGGATCTGGGTTGTCTTTAGGAAACTAATAGAATAAATGTATTCGTAATTTCTCTTCTTTTTGTACGTAAGACAATTCTGAAGCTTCTATTTGAAAACGTAACTCCTCTACTATCGAATGATAGAGCATGCCTTTAACATGCCTTTAACTTTCGCGGTCTTGCGTATGCCCTTTGCCCCTGCAACGTAGTATACACTTTTTTCAGCCTTATAAATCAGAAAACCTTTAAAACAATGCAGTATCATTTAGTTATAAAGCAACGTAATAAGTCCCTTCTATATTCCCTTATAGGTTATTGTGGCAACCAGATATGGTGCAATCGGCGTAATTCTGTTCTCTGACCCTTCCAATTTTCGGCCCAGTGGAGTTGGTTATCCCCACGATTGGAATTTACCCGATTCAGCTGTACAAAGAGGAAATCTTCTTCGTGTCAAAGGAGACGTTCTAACCCCTGGTTACCCTTCTGTAGGTAAGGCAATCAAGTATAATGCTTGGCGTATGTAACGGGCTTTGTAGCTGTGGTTCGCAACCATTCTCTTATTGCAGACCCCATCCTGTGTAAAGTATGTACCTTGTGGACCCATAACCTATTTTAAGTTCTTATAAAATGGGTATGTGCGCATTTTAAGGGTTCGATATGTAGGTTTACTTGTAAGAATGGGCTTTTCATGTCTTTTTACTCGTGCTATTTATGGAAATCATGATCCAGAATAGGAAAATTAGTTTTTACTCGATACTACCATTGTGGGATGAGTCACTCCGAGTCACTGACCACTCCTCTAAGAAGCACCAGGGTGGAACGTAAGAGGCTATTTGTTGGGGGATTGTAGAAAAAGTGTGTAAAGACTGCCCAGGAGCAGGGGTTACCACTCATGATTCCATCAATAATACACAGTATTTACCAAGTAGCCCATCAGGTGGCATTATTACCACCCTAATGACTCGTTTTATGTATGGCTCACCTTACACGTGTAGCTGACACGATGGTTGCACTTGAGAAAAGGAGGACTGTGCCTCCATAATAGTTGATATAATGAGTGATGATTGATATATGTGGCGGATATGGAGGGACTATCATGCTTTGGCATCCTTTCTGTGTTGATTATCATGTAAGTCATGTGTTTAGATTTCATGTGTAGATACGTTATAATTGTCAAATGGGGCTCCAATTTATCATCTTGTATTTTGTTTTTTAATGTACACATCTTGATAGCTAAACAATAAAATTACGTAGGTTTAATGGGAAAGTTCGCTTTTCCCAGCCTTACCGTAAGCAGGTGAATACCTTAGAAAGCATTCATTCCTGAGCACTATCTATTCACCTCTCTGCAGGAGCAGACATACCCTTGGTAATAGAGAGGATCGTTCAAATATGTATCAGATTTAAACGTGATTAACTTTATATACTATGGTAATGATGATTAATTTCAGAACTAGCTTTAAAGAAAACAAAATGAGTTTGTTCATAGTATCTGTTGCTTGGGCCTTTCTTGGGACCTCCCTTCGGTTTCAGCTTTATGCTGCAAAATACGATTGGCCAAAAATTGCATTTGCAACAATGAAATAGTTTGCTCATTGTTACATCTTGAGGGCATCTCTATTAATACCTAATAATACCTCAAGGTTTTGTATCCGTATAGAAATCATTTAGTATGAAATAGGTAGGACATATTTTTAAGCATTGTCTTACGGTCCCTTCCCATAATAAAGCAAATGGAATGCTTTGAAATGTAGATGAATCGCAGAATGTTGAGAATAGATTAAACGGACAAAGTTGTATACAGTGCCGTGCTTAGAAACAGCACAAACGAGTAATTGATGGAGGCCGTTCAAGCAAGGCTAGTTACAGTTTTTAGACATAACATCATAGGAAACGCCTTGCGCAGGATATTTTTGTGTAATGGAAGAAATGACAATGAAATCTTTGAAATGGCATCTTGGGTCAGCAATATCACCAAATGGACTGGGACGAACGATAAAAAGAGTACGTGATAGACGTAGTGGAGGACTATATTATCTAAACCACACCTTGTTAATTTAAAACTATGCTCCAGATTTTCCTCTATTAGGAGAAAAAGTTCCGAGTTATTTTTTTGTTTCTTTCCACTGTTACCTGAACTCACGATGGTTATTCAGATATGAATGTCCGAAATATTTTCCCTGATATGGGTCCTAGCTGATTCGACAGAAGTACCCGAAGCCATTGGCTCAACGAAAGAAAACAAAGCGCCTGTAAGATGTGAAATACCAGCAGAAGTATGAAAGTTAGGCGGACTTAAGCTTAAAAAATTGCATCACTTGATTGTCATGAAATGGAAAATTAACAAACTCATCAAGATAATTTATAACCAGAAGCAGGAAAGACCGTGATAGTTTTTGAATAATACTTTTTGTTTCTGCTGCTGTGGAAGCATCTGTTCTTAGTGAACAGAATCTACAATCATGGACAAATACAAGTTAAACTTTTACTAAATTTCGGTGAAAATGGAGCAAATCACGCAAGACACTTGCCACATGAAAGGGGTGTCCAGATATGATATTATTTGTTATCCAGACCTCTCCTCTTAGCAGCAGGGAGGTCTGACATGCAAGTACTCAAAATGCTCGTTTTCAAACTGAACAATATTTTGGAAAGGGGGTTGGGGAAACTTTTATATTTCATTGTCCATGATTGCAGTAAAATTTGCAATATAACTTAAAACCATATGGCAAGCCCTTGTTGTAGCTTACAAAACTAAAATGCTCAAAGCTATTTGTGTAGCTATATCTAAGTCGACATTTAGACGACAGTTTTCCTTCACTATCGGTGGGATGTAAAAATGTAAAAAACCGAACTTTGTGTCTTCCTCGTTAATCTTAGTAATACCATAGTTTTACTTTTCTTTAATCTATATTCAGGATTGAAGCCCTACTCTCTGTATTTTGACGTCCTTTGATTAGAAAAAGTTAAGCTACAGCACTGAATCCTTATTCTTCTGGTTCTAATGTCAAAGAACATAAATGTTAATTGTGATCTTTTAACACAACAAATCGTAGCCAGCCACTATGTGTTACTTGGAAACCAAAATCTGAATACGCTTTTTGAACCTGACCTCAACTCATTGTTGTCATTATGATAGGAGATAGACTTTTCCTCTACTATTCGTGTACCATCACAATGAAAAGGAAATATGAAACTAATTATGGGGTTTGGTATTTCGATAATATCCATCAGTCACTGTGGAAATGTCTCTATGTGGCAAATCATCATGCTTTGCTTTCTATTTTGATATAAAAATTTGTCAAATATGGGCAAAGTATATATTAGTTTCGAACTCCTGCTTTAATAAGTAAGGAGTACAGAGTTGACTTTTATAGAGTAAACCTCTTTACATAGTAGCTGAAAGGAGAGTCCGAATGGTCATACGGATGAACATCACAGGTAAGTGACGTCACACGTGATATTTGAAAAACATCGTCTTACACATTTTCTACGCAAGCTGTGGGAAGGTGTGTCAATCTGTACATCACTTATTTAGGATAGGAAAGTCTAGCCTTCTTAAATTTATTAGTGTTTTAGTAATTACAGAATATAATACTCTATTACTTGTATGTACAGTAGCCTACGAAGTACTCGAGGGACTGGGAACAGCACAAAATTTTCAAATCATCCGAAAGTTTACGTTTGAGAATACTGATAGATGATGGCCTGGAACTGTTGAAAGTCACCTCAAAATGAGAAGTTAGACAAAGAGCAACGAAGTGTTCTAGAGTGATACGGTGCGCATTACACAGTTTGTTGAACATAATCTTAATTACCTCTTGATCTCGAATCTGCTATAATTCTGCTCATTCGCCTATGTGTTTGATAGCACCAGGTCATCTTGCAGGTCAGAATGAGCCCTACTATGAAGTGTTGTCGATCTTGTGGGCAATGTCATCAATAACATTGTCTTCTATTTATAAGGAATCATAATAAACTTTTTCACAGCCTTCCATGTTTCTGGCCTAGATACGATGGAGACGATAGGGATGGTTTCGCCTCCATCAACAAACTCAAAGAGTTACTCTGTTAGAAAAGCAGAAGTTTCTATATCACCACTAACATCGAAGTAAACATGAAAGCATCCGATCTGGTCATACAAAGCTTGCAGTTGTTTCCATTCCTTCCGACAGTTTTAATAGGCTTTGCCATTATCATCGCCCTCATCAATGGTGGGCCATCGATTTGCCAGAGGAATGTAGCTGAAAAGTTCTTCATGTAAGATTTCAGGAAAAGGTGAGGTTTCACAGGTATTTGCTCTAGATACGCGATGCGAAGTCTACTGCAAGACATACTTCTTTACTTCGCGAAAGTTGCCATCAAATATATCAATAACATAAAAAATGAGGGTCATTACATTAATTGCACAGACTTATTTATTCACGCGAACGGAAGTCGTTCTGTTTCAACATTACGTAGCAAGACTTTAGTAAACTGCAAAGTTCACAAGGCCGGTCAAAGAAACGGAATGAAATAATGATGTGAAATTATTTCAAGTGCTATGAATTTGATGTGATGGTACTATAGCGTGCAATCATTTCAGTGCTAGGTTGAGCCACGCTGAAACAGCAAACATTAATTGATTTCCTGTTATCTATTTGATGAGCTATAGTTTCTCTTTCAGTTCTTCAGTTACCCTGCCATACACAGCTTCGACATCTTGGAGGACGATGGAAAACTAATAACTTAGAATGTTTCAGGGCTAAGATCAGTGTCTGGAAGGTATTGATAGGTAAACGAACGTTCGCTAGTGAAGTAGTATTAGTTTCACATAGTATGATGGGCCTTTAGCGGCATATATGTAGGTTATATATAGGTTCATAATGGCAGGTGCTGTATTTGGATTACGATTCCGCACCAATAAAACAACAATATTTCGGCGAAGAAGTTGCATTTCAAAAGTGATGGCAGAGTATGGCAAGGAACTGGAAGATGTTGGCCATTTCAAGATCGTAAGCTCCACAATTAGCAAGAACCTGTCGATCAGCAAAGAAATTCAATGTGGCATTGGAAAGCTGCGACTACTTCTAAGCGCATCAGTGCTCTAGCTTTGCAAAAATACGTACCTGACAGAGTTCACCAAGGTACGTATCTATGTGTGCTGTGTGTTGAGTATTTTGCTTTACGGTACATAAACGTATACTACGTATGTTTAGCATGATTGTAATTACAATACGTTATATTGTGTGCTCTTTCGAAACATTCTCGGCGCAAAGGTGCATGAAAAAATAAAGCTGGGACGGCACTTGCGCGCATTGGGAACCAATTTCTGTTCAGCATTCTGACATTGAGACTATTCCATTTGCTTATCTACCTCCATCTAATCACCTACCTTCGTCTACGAATAGATGCTCTGTAAGGAGAGTTGCGCACTAGAACACGGGCTCTCTGCAGACCCCTACTTCACCTCATAGAGGTTACGAAACGTGATATGAAAACCGTGCGCATTGAAGTGAACAACTGAGTAGGGTAAATCAATGGCCGAGGCAAATGGGGATGATTACTACATAAGGAATGTGCCGGTATGGCATGCGCGCAACTAAGAATTTTAATGTAAGGAGAGATTTGCAAAATTTAGTTAAATAACATGCTGCCGTTCCTGAACTTGAGTATTTGGTTACACACTTATTCACGCGCTTATAAATCATTGATCACTAGACCTTCGATGATGAGGATTGTGCACTAAAATTTGCTTGGAATTAAGATGAGTATTCTTACTTAGGATGGAGAACTGGGATAGACTAACATAGTGGGGCTCGTGTTCAGGCCTCTTGGCCAAATACATTGCATGTGAGGATGCTTAAAACTGTTTAGAAAATGTGCGACACCGGTTTGGTGGAGCGCTCTTTGTGGTGTATGACCCAGCCCTTTAGTTCAACCAACCTAATTTTTTATTTCGCTATTAGTTTCATCAGTTCCATTTTCATACATAAGCAATCCGGCAGACACACTAGCAATCATGAAATGCATAGTATAGAACTCAATAAACAAAATGCATACGGCGCTGGCTGCACAGACGAGCATTCACAAGTCTTTCCTTAAACTGGTAGACAAAGACTTGACTATGGAACTATACAAAATGTTCAACAGGAACAAAATTAAGGTAACTTATAGTTACATGGATAACATTAAGACTGTAATTAACGGGCATAAGGCGACAATAATAGAGAAGAAAAAATAAACTGAGAAACCTGTACAGACAAGACTACGCAGCTGCAGGGTAAAAAAAGCTATCCTCTTGAGGAAAATGCCTTATCAACGCAGTTGTTTACTAACCAACGGTTTCTACGAACAATAGCGATGGGGACAAACACTAGATAGGTATTTTGGAGGTTCACATTTAAAGAAAGACACAGTGACCATAGGAAAGCCGGTAACAACCGACGCAAAGAAACTGAGACCGAACTATCAAAACATGTTTGGAATCTGAATATAAGGAACTTTCATTACGACATACAGCAGTCGATACGTAAACAAGTCGACCTGCACCAATGGTGAATATTCAAGGAAACAGCACCTCCACTCGGGGAGGGGGGAGAAATAAGGATTTTTCAAAAACTGAGACAAATTAAGCCTTTGAAGTAAAAAGGAATAGGCCTTTTTTACAGCTTCGTATTTCTTCCCTTATCTTTGCGTATTTCTTCCCCCTTCTTACATTAGAAAAAGGTTCTTTCAGAGCCCTAAGCTAAATTTTTCTGGCGTTTTGCACCAACTAGAGTCTCCCAGTTTTCTGATCTGACCTTTTTAGCCTTCTTTTGCAACTCAGTTGCAAACCTTTCCCTACCTATCGGTTTATATCTTTAATATAGAAAGCAATGTGCAGTGTTTGCCACTGCAGCAAAGACAGGTCATCACGGCAAGCGTGTGACAAAAAAGTGTTACTTGCCGCTCAGGAAGGATGTCAAGATGAATAAGGTAGTGTTATAGCAGTGGTTCTCAACCTTTTAAGCGACGCCGCTCCCTTAGAGGCTTCTGGGTTGATCGAACGCCCCTAAGCCCCACCAACCCATTTTCACCCCCGTTTTCGTTGTTTTGTGGACTAGAT